>JAGFMF010011412.1:3103401-3116415 GCA_019455555.1 Galemys pyrenaicus
TCCCCTCCCTGGCCGGCGGCAGGGATCGAACTCGTGCTGCGGTGGCTGCGGTTTGCTTCATAGTGCGTTGCTTAACCCACTGCGCCACCAGGGAGGCCCGCTAACCACTATTTTGACTGTTAGCTCTGTGGATTAATTTACTGAATTATCAAAATAATTCAATTCAATTAGTTCAATTTTGTTATTATTTCAAAATCCTAAATATTCTCTGATTTCCATTATGATTTTGAGTGAAAACGTGTTTCATGGTTTTCAGATATGTGTTCCAGGCTATTTTGTTTTGCTCTCTAGCTTGACTGTAATGTGTCATAGAATGTCACCTGTGTGGGCGCTCATCTTAAAATGTCTTGAGTCCCATTAGTATGGTTACATGTGCTTGAAAAGTATATGTATTAGGCAGTTGTTGATTGTTCCCTGCACATCTATACCCTTATCAGCCTTTTCTCAGCTTGTGATATCAATAACTGACAAGTGTGTTGAAGTCACTGCAATTTTGTTCCTCATTTTTCTTGGCAATCTGTTTAGAATTTGGTCATTGTAAGACTGTGTTAGTCATTAATCTAAGGCAAGCTGATGTGGTTATTTTTACTACAAAAGTAGCTTTACTTTTATTCCCTTTCTTTCTTTGTCTTGTAGGTTTTTCTTTTAATCCGAAGTGAGAAGATGAAAAATGACTACATTTACCTCAGTTGGTTAGCTCGGTGCTGTGAGTTATAAGAGAATCCTATTTTTCTTCTCTATTACATGCTCTTTGGAATGGAAATTATGTTGAATATTTTCGAGTTTTGTTTTGCATTTTGTTCTGTAGAATGAGCATGCACTGATAATAAGCATTGTTAAGACTAGTTATAGGGTGGCAAGGTAGTGTGTCGTGTGTTTGCCCTGTGATTGGTTCTACCATGCAACATTAACATAGCATGTTCTGTCCTGAAAGATGCCAGTTTCTCCCTCTAGCCCTGTCAACGTTTCCAGAGTCTAAGTTTACACTGTTGGGTTTTTTTTTTTTTATTGAAATAATATTATTTTGCTGTTTTACCTTTTCATTATGGTGCAGGTCTAAAAAATGTCAAAATGTCAAAACCATAACTTTTTAAATATATTACATTACCTGTAGTCTATATTTGTTTTTCTCTTCACACTCTTTTCTTGCTCCATTTTGTCTCTCAAATTTAAAATGTTTGCTGAGTTTTTGAGGACACAGAAAGATTTTAGCATCACATATCTAAATCGGGCTATAACTGTATGAGTAGGATTGAAATGAATGATAGGTGTCCTCTTTTAAGCAGATGAGCAAAGTAGAAATGACTGGAGATCCACCCAATCTAAAGATACAGAATGATGTGAATCCTAACTTAAATAAATATTGGAAGTATAGTGGAGTTCTGATGGGGAACCCCCATAAAGCCAATGGTGCAGGTGTCCTGTGATGCAGCAGTTCACCAGACTTTGTATATTTGGAACATAGAACCAAACCCATAGAATAACAAGAGGTAGAGTGTTTCTCTTTCTTCCCTTCTTTTTTAAAGTGACTGGCTTTTAAAAAAATTTTTTTAATTAGACACATGTCTCAGAAGTACATTTTTTCACCTTAGCAACTGCGTAAGCAGTGTGTTTCCTATACATTTAAAAAACACTTATTTTTTAATAGATATCATGAATAAGAAACCAAGACTAGCCTGGGAACTTTATCTCAAGATGGAGACCTCTGGCGAGTCCTTTAGCCTCTTGCAGCTCATTGCTAATGACTGCTACAAGGTGAGTCTGAGTGGGACACATATGAAACCAAAGATCATCACATGTTGCTTGGTCATGTGTCTGCTGGTGAAAGGAGTGACATGGTGATATCAGACATCATTCCTTTCATGAAAGAGCTGAACTCAGAGATCACAGGATTTCAGGTTTTTTGAGGTTTTATTTTTTAAAGTTTATTTATACATACAAGAGCTGGATTGCAGGCCAGAGGTGTAGGAGTGGGTATGTGTGAGGATTCACCAGAGACAGAATGGGGAACAGAACAGGTGAGTCTACTGAAATACACTGCTGGGGGGAGCAATGGACAAGACAGAAGAGGTGTGCTACACCATGTAGGTCAGTTAGCTGGCTGGGGGATCGAACTCATGCTGTAGTGACTGCCAACAGCCTCCCAGTGCTGAGACTTAATCCCAGGGAGGCCCACAATTTCAGGTTTTATATTCAAATGAAATAATGATTTAGAGCGAGGTATAGATTTTCTAAAGGCTGTGTATCTTTAGGTACCATCCAGATAGAGATATTCATCTGGCAGTGGAACTTTGATTCCAAAGCTCAAGAAAGATGTTTTCTGACATCTAGAGACAGATTTGGAGAAATCATCAACATTTCAACAGTAATTGAAGAACTAAAAAATATGAGATTACCCCGTAAGGAAGTAAAGTGAGAAGAATAGAGGCTGCAAACCAAACCTTGGAAATGTGCAAATGGCAAAAGGAAAGATGAATGAAAAAAAAAAAAAAAAAACCAGAGAACAAAAATCAGTCAGATTGGGCCTCCCTGGTGGCACAATGAGTTAAGCATCGCACTATGAAGCAAACCGCAGCCACTGCAGCACGAGTTTGATACCCACTGCTGGCCAGGGAGGGAACCTACATGGTGCAGCAGACCTCTCCTGTCTCACCTGCTGCTCCCCTCAGCATTGTTTTTCAGTTGGATCTACCAGTTCTGTTCCCTACTCTGTCTCTGGTGAACTCTCTCACTGTCTGCACCTCTGACCTGTACCCCAGCTCTTGTATGCATAAGTAAATCTTTTTTTTAAAAAAGTGGTCAGATTTAGCAAAGGACTGACTATGAGCAGGATGGTGGGAAGAAATTGCAAAGACAGGAAAGTAGGAGGAGTTTTGAGCCCTATCTTAAAAATTAAAAGCTTTTTTCAAAATTAGGTTCAAATCCCAGAAATTCGTATTTATTACAGTATTTCTTCTTGTCCAAAAGATAGGAAAATACCAGTTAAAGAGAGTCTGCTTCATTATAGAAATAAAGTGAATCACCACCAATAGAAAAGACTTTAAAATATAGGAAACTTGAAAATGTTTACTATGAGTTGGTGGAAATGATGTGAAATGAGTTGGGGAGGCAGAGGAAAGAAAACATTAAGACACCAATTGAGTTCAGTTTGCAATGTGTTAAGTCTGAAGTGTGTTTGGGGTTCCCAGAGAAAGTATATAACAAGTGGGCAATTACCAGGGTGAGAGATGTAGCTTAAAAGTGAGGAGTAGTTAATGGTGCTGTTGGTGGTAGTAGCAGTGGGGTATGGGAGATATGAGCCAGTACATGGGGGGAGGAATCATGTGAAACGCTGATATTTAAGGAATAGAAGTAGAAGAGTCAGCAAAAGAAAGAGTCCCTGAAAAGGAACAGAAAGGAAAGAAAAAATTTAGGAGAGAGGAAAAAGTGCTTGTCATTACCCTTTTTCTTATTCCTACTTTATCAAAAGCCAAGAAAGGAGAATGTCAAATCTGCAACCAGTGCAGTTGCAGATTTGGTTCAAGAAAACAGTAGTAAGTAGAGAAGAGAATCAGATTAGAAAGCTGATGCAACGAGTGATGTTATGAAAACCACAGTCTGAAAAATGGACGGTAAAGATAAAAAGGAAAACGTGATGGTACCCTAAAAGGGAAAATGGGGTTAGGAATGGGGATGCTCAGTCTTATGTAATAGGAAGTATGAATATATCTTGGGGCCTCCCTGCTGGCCTAGGGGTTAAGTCTCATTGCTATCATGGTCACAGTCTGATGTCTGGCCAGGGAGCTGACCCACATGGCACAGCACACCTTTCCTCTGTCACCCGCTGCTCCCCTCAGCAGTGTGTTTCAGTACATCTGCCTGGTCTACTCCCCACTCTATCTCTGGTGAATCCTCTCACTCCCCACACACCTGGCCTGCACTCCAGTTCTTCTACACAAAAATAAAAACGAAATCTTTTTTTTAAAAAAGAATTATATCTTTAGGCAGAGGACAAGGAACCACTGACAGGGAGATTAAAGATTCAAGAGAGTAGGAGCAGTTTTGATGGACTAAAGCGCTAGGAGAAAGAAGAGGAGGATGGAGTTAAGCTCAAAGGAGGATAGGGCCTCCCTGGTGGGGCAAGGGGTTAAGCACAGCACTATGAAGCACCCACAGCCACTGCAGCACGAGTTCGATTCCCAGCCAGGGATCTGATCCACATGGTGCAGCAGACCTCTCTTGCCTTGTCTGCTGCTCCCCTCAGCAGTCTATTTCAGTAGATCTGCCTGTTCTTCTCCCTACTCTGTCTCCAGTGAATCCTCTCACTCCCTGCACCTCTGGCCTGTACCCTGGTTCTTGTATACATAAATAAATGACTTAAAAAGAAAAAAAAGATCAAAGAAGAACAACTTTCAAGAACAATTTGGCATTACCTAGCGCCTGTGTCCCACAAGCACCCACTAGTTCAGTGATTCACTGACAGACTCATACAACTTGGAGTAGAGTTACATTCATGACTAAGATTTATTACAGCACAGGAGTCAGGAGAAAGACATGTACAGTGAAGACTACAGAGGTCAAACCTAGTTTTCTGTGCCCACTGTGTATCTTTCTCCAGCTACAAACTCCAGAGACATGTATGAGATATTCTTGTCCAGGAAAAACAGGACAAAGAGAAAAAAATGGCCAAATTAAGTCCTAACAGTCTAAATAAACCAGTTCAAAGACAGATATTTGGAGGAGGTAGGTGGGAACAAAGGGGAAGGGCCCATTGGCCCAGGGTAAAGGACTGTGGGTGCTTTGATGGTAGAGGTGGTGTGGTAACATACACCCAAGGAGGTGTTAACCTAGTCCTCTACATCTCACAGTATTGTAAACCAGTGTTACCTAATTAAAGAAAGGAAGAAAAAAAAAAAAACCCTCAAAAATAAATAAAAGTTAGCTACTGACAGTAAAGAGCCATGAGCAAAATATATGTGCTCTCTAGAAGAAATTTACTTCAAATATAACAAATATAGTTAGATTGAAAGTAATAAAAGGATAAAAAAGATAGACCATGAAATAGTTTCTTTAAAACACAAAACATACACTTACTATATGACTCCACAATTGAGCCTCTGGGCATTAATGCCAGAGAAATGAAAGCCTATATCCACACAGATGCTTTTTCACAAATGTCAATAGCAGCTTTATTGTAATAGCCACAACCTGGAAACAATCCAAGGGTCCTTCAAAAGGCGAAAAGTTAAGCCAAAGTTTGGTATGGAATACTGCCCAGTAATTAAAGGGAACTAGAAGGAACTATGATGATGAGTCTGACTCCATTTCTTGCTGTTTGGCTGCTGATAACTTTTAACCGTCACCCCTTCTTATTTCTCTCATGCTCTACAACTGGAGAAAACAATAAGAACGCTTGGCTCCACCCCCATTTCTAGTGCCCTGCCAGCAAGTGGTTAACACCACACAAGCCCCTGCCCAGGATCAGGAGCTCTTACCCAGCCCCATCCACTCTGAAAAACCCAGTTTTCTTTTCATGTTCTCAGATCAACTTGGACTTGTCTATGAGACCCATCCTGTTCTTCCCAGAGATCTCAATTCTATAAGTAAGAAACCTCACAACCTCTTGGTGTGTGTGTGACATCAGCATTCTCAAGATCAAAACCAAACTTGGGGTGGAGGCCCCTGCTCCCTTTGCAGGGTTATATAATAGGAACAAACATCATGCTGAATGAAAAAAGGACCTATACTGCTTGATTCCATATTTTTAACATTTTTTAAATGTCAAAATGATAGCGATGTAGAACAAATTAGTCATGGCCAGGAGTTAGGACTGGTGGGCAGGGAAAAGTGTGCAGCTAGGGGAAGTACCAGGGAAATGCTTGTGGTGATGGAGAGTTCTGCATCTTTTTTCAAGATTTATTTATATATGCATACCAGAATTGGGGTACAGGCCAGAGGTGTGAGAGGTGAGAGGATTCACCAGAGACAGAGTGGGAAACAGAACAGGCAGATTTGCTAAAATACACTGCTGAGGGGAGCAGTGGGTGAGGCAGGAGCAGTCTGCTTCACCATGTGGGTCACCTCCCTGGCTGGGGATCAAACTCAGGTTGCAGTGTTGCAGTGACTGCAGATGCTTCATAGTGCGGTACTTGACCCCTTTGAACCACCAGGGAAGCCCCAGTTCTGCATCTTGATAGGAGTATGCTTAATGGTTACATGAAGCTACACATTGGATAAAGTGACAGGTCTATACAAACAGTGTAACAGTATCCATTTCCTGGTTTTGATACTGTAGTTACCAAACTGTGGAAACTGAGTGAAAGGTACAGGAACCTTCTTTGTACTATTTTTGTAACTTCCTGTAAGTATGTATTTTAAAACAAAAAATGTTTTAAGTTAACCAACAAGAGTTGTATTTAACAATGTAGATGAATCTTAGAAACATATAAAAGATACAAAAAAATATTTTAGAGTATTAGTTCATAAAGATAAAATTCTGAGCGACCAAACTTATATTATGTATATTTTGGGAGAAAAAGATGTATGCATGGTTGAGAAAACTATTGAAGTCAAAGAAATGATGACCATGATGTCTAAATAGGAGTTACTTCTGGGCACAGTAAGCGGTTGTAGTCTGGAAGGAGCACATAGGGAGCATCTGTTTAGTTGTCAATGTTTTGCTTCTTGACCTGGACTATGGGCACGTTTTTATTCACATAAGTAGTCTTTTTTTTTAATCATACCAGAACTGGGATGTAGGCCAGAGGTGTGGGAAGGGGCCGTGGGGGTGAAGGGCGAAAGGATTCACCACAGACAGAGTGGGGAGCAGAACTGGCAGATCTACTGAGATACACTGCTGAGGGGAGCAGCAAGTGAGAAGGAAGGGTCCCCCCAGTTCTTCTATGCAAAAAAAAAACCAAATGACAGAATAATATTTTTAAAATAATTTGTACGTTTATGTTTCATGCATCATTTAAGTGTATTATTTCAATCTCCTGAAAAAAAATTTTAGAGAACACAAAAGATTAATCTCAAAAGGTATCAGAACACTTCTTCCTGTGAGACAGGCAGAAAAGAAGGAAGGATGAATGAAGATATGTGTATCATTTAAACTGAAAGACTCAAAGCCGTGATGTCCCTATGAAGTATAGAAAAAAGCTAAGCAGAGCCTCTCTGGTGGCACAAGGGGTTGAATGCCGCACGGTGGAGCATCCATGGCCACTGCAGTGTGAGTTGGATCCCCAGCCAGGGAGGGGACCCACATGGCACAGCAGACCTCTCCTGCCTTGCCCGCTGCTCCCCTCAGCAGTATATTTCCATTGATCTGACTGTTCTGCTCCTCCCCACTCTGTCTCTGGTGAAATCTCTCACGCCCATACCTCTGGCCTGTACCCCAGCTCTTGTATGCATAAATAAAATCTTTAAAAAAAAAGAAGAAGCTAAACAAAGAATGCAATAGAGCGCGCAGGAAATTGATGGATGTTTAGAGCAATAGTTTATAGGAATGGAGAAGTAAGTAAACCACATTGTGTAAACAGGATTGCCTCGCAATTTGAAGCCTTGGTGAAACTGGTACACTGTACATTTTTTTATTGCCAGTCAAGAAAACTGACCTAAGCAAAATTTGATAATGTTTCAGCATACCCAGTCAGGCTAAGGAACTGTGTAGTCTGTTTGGGAAAGCTATATATCAAAATGAAATAAATGTTACAAATATTTGTTGGTGTTTAGAGTGGCAGTATCAATCTAGGTATGTGCCATATGTGGGTTAGCTCCCTGGCCAGGGATCAAACTCAGGCATATCGCTGTGATATCGCTGAGATTTAACCCTAGGCTAACAGGGAGTACTATGCTGAACAAGATCAGGAAAACTCCACACTCTTGGGTTCAGGATGATCAAATTAATATAAAGTGACTGGTGGTAGAATGTATTGAGGAGATCTGAAAGATCACCAGTTCCTATCAGTAATCAGAGTTTATCCTCAAGATCAGAGTTAGAAGAAATGACCAATATGTTGACTACAGCATAACTTGACTGTATATAGAAAAAACATTGAAAACTGAATAAAGGTAAGCTGATTTATATTGAACCATGTACCTAAACTTTCCTTTTTGTTTTAGAAGGAATTTAAATATATCTAATTTTCTAAGTGAAAGTTTTGTCATTACTCACACCGTGGTTTTTTTAAGTTCACAGCATCTTTCTGTTTGGTTTCATTATGTACAGTTATCCCAATACTTTCTTTTACTCAGATGGGCCAGTTTTACTATTCAGCCAAAGCATTTGATGTCCTAGAAAGACTGGATCCCAATCCCGAATATTGGGAAGGCAAGCGGGGTGCCTGTGTGGGCATTTTCCAGATGATCTTAGCTGGGAGAGAACCCAAGTAAGTGAGAAATAAGAGACACTATCTCTGGGTTTGTTGGTTTGTTGGTTTTTGAGGGAACAGCATTGTTTTTGGGATGACATCTTTCTTCTGAAAGCTCAAAATTATAATGATGTTTTAGAATGACAGTTAAAAGATTAAGAGTTTTATAGTATGTCTGACCTTTTTCCTACAGGAATTTTTTACTTTGTAGAATCGGATCATTCTAAAGCATATATTCTGGAAATGTTGTACTACAGCTCTCTAATATAAGAGCAAAATACAGATTTGGCTCCAAAAGAGTTGCCCTTTTCACAAAGTCTTTGTCAGTTTCTTCTTTGCCTGTTGGCTTTTTCTCGTGTCTTTCCATTTTAACCTCAAAGAATTAGGAATGTGGTAGATGTGGTGGATAATTCTTTTCTTTTTCTTTTGCATTTTCATATTCCAAAAAGTACTGAAACATTAGATTGCATGCAATCAAGTGACTTATAACTCTCTTTGTAGAAAAAGTTAAAATATTTAAAACTAAGTTCAGTTTTCAGTTTTCTAAAAATAATAATGGAATGTATTTGTTATTGATGTATAAATAGGAAATGTGACTATCTCCTAAGTAGATACTAAAAATTGTTTCCTGAAAAAGATAAAATTTCTTCCTGCCCTGAATTTACTTCTAGTCCTACATAAAAATTTGAAAGAATCTGATTAGGTGAAAGAGGTTCTTTATGGGAAAAAACTAGAAAATATGAAAGAACCTTAGGGAAGAGACTCTAGGCAATCACCTGTAGATCTGGAAAGGTAATGGGGACGTTTTTGTATGTATTACTGAAAATGTGAGCTTTAAATTTAAATAACTGTCTTCTCATCCATATTTATTTATTTTTTTTTCTTGAAGAACACATTCATTCCTCTGCCTTGGTAAAATTTTACAAATACGGCAGTGACACCCATTTTAAGGTGATTATCACCCTCAACGAAGGAAATCAATTGTTAAACTTGTTAGTACAGATCTACAATTTGAACCCAACACCTTGGATTTTTTCTACAGGCAAAATAGACATGGAAAGACGTGTGTCATGTTAGGAGGTCAAAAAGATGAATAGTATATATATAGATCAAATAAGTAAAGAAGGACAATTTGACTTAATGAAGACATCACAAAATTTCCATTTTACCATGGAAATAGTAAGAAGGCTAGGAAGTTGGTATCTGGTTTACAGATACATAGTGAGAAAATATATTACTCAAAGTGCCACATTAGAAGTAGATGAACTGTTGTTACAAGTGTGTTTTACTTGTTCATTTTCACTCTGTTGAAAACTGTCCTTTCAAACATTTTCCTCAGAGAGACCCTTCGAGAAGTACTCCATTTACTGAGAAGCACAGGTAACAACCAAGTAGAGTACATCATCCGGATCATGAAGAAGTGGGCCAAAGAAAACCGAGTGCCTGTCTAAGATAATTCCAGAACCTTAGGGGCCAGCCACCACTTTGACATCATACTGGAAATTGTTTGCCTCCAGTTTAATGTAAGATGCAGGACTCTATTATATTGACATTCTCCTTCCTTGCTATTCAAGCCTCAAAATCAGTGAATGACTTGCCTATAGACCTCACCTTCTTGCTATGGTCTACGCTATGGCCCCTGCGTGATCTGACTAGCAATACGACTTTGGACTTGTCTGGTGCCTTTCTTCCAAAAGTGCTCAGAGTGCTGAGTCATTAACTGACTTTAAGGAGAACAGCATCACTTCACTCTGTTAGCATTCCAAGGCATTTTCTCCTAGCTGCAATAATGAATGCCTTCATGCTCCAGAGTCACCATCACTCTGTCATCTTATTTCAGCCATCTCTGTATATTATCTTGGTTTACGGGGGAGCTCCATAAAGAGTTTTGCAATGTATCTCTGCCTCTTAGAAGAGCAGAAATTACACATAGTTATATGATTGTGAGAATGGCAGTAAGATCCTTTATCAAACTGTTCAGTCATTAGAGGATAATAGGCTATGGGATTACTCATTCAGTAACTGATTCCTGATGATAATAACATATTACAGTGGAGTAACGTGTGGCAGCTTTTAAAAGGTGAGTACTATGGAAAAAAACAAACAAACTGATGTATTTAAAGATATTCAGGAAACAAAGTTTATGAATTGCTGTAGTCACTTCTCTATAAAACTTTAGGTAACAAAACAGATTAGGTTTCCCTCTGTCTTGTTGAATAAGCATCAGTTTTGAAAGTAGGATGACAAAGATTACATGTACGTATACAATATATATGTATTATGTATATGCATGTGGTCATTAATGCAGTGATGCTGAGACAGGATGTGTGGAGCCCTTGAAGCGACCTAAAGCCTGGACTCTGTCCTAAGTCACTGACCTTCCAGTACTGCATTTCTGCACACTCCCAACATATGTCATTTACAACTGAGCTAGACTCATAACTGAACTTCAGAAAACAGACCCTTATCTTTTTATGTACCAGATTACTTTTGTATCTACAGAACACAGTTCCTTTCTATTAGTTCAAGGCGATGCCCAGCACTAACTGGTGTAGAAAGTGCAGCGTCATCCCTATCCAGTGTGGAAATCACCATTCTTTGAAGCACTAAAGACTGAATTCCTGTAAGCACAGCATTGGTTGTTTCACTTAGTCCCGTATATGAGGAAGTTGTGTAGAATGGAGGGCAGCTAAGGAGAGAAGGCTTACAACCAGAAGCCTTGGCTTCTGGATGGCTGCAGGGGGTTCTTTTCAGCTCTACTGATGCATACAGCCTGCTCTCCTATCTTTTAGCTTAGGGTCCTAGTTCTAATCAGTTCAGAGCATAAATCAAAATAAGCTCACCTGCACAAATGAATTTTAGAAAACAAAGTCACGTCATTCTTAATAGACCGAAGCTTCTCTGTTTCCTCATGGTGTTGCTCCTACTTCAATAATTGTTTTTCAATATATCTGTGATAATAGGTGGGACAGATCTGGACCGAACCTGCTATATTTAGAATCCTTCTTTTGTGACTGTTATCTCACTTAAAATGTAGGAAACATAATAGTGGAAAAACACAGATGGAACTTCACAGTGACTTTTGGCAATGAAATCTGTCTTCCACTTAATTGCTATTTCAAATTTTCTGTATTTAAAAAACTTTCTCGCTGATGATGACTTACCTTTACATGAACTTTCGTTCAATTTAACACTAATTTCTCCCTACTATTTTCCTATTTGAGGGGGTGGGGAGAGTCAGATATTTCAAAAATAACAATTCCCAGAATTTAAGGCTAATTTTCAAGAACTTTTTAATCTATAGAATTGAGCCAAAAAAGCTTAAATTGGTTTAAGAGAGCTACATGAAAAATAATGACTTCTGAAATGTCTTGGCAAGGTCTGATGACTACAGAGTGGTGTTGCACAGCTGTTTTTCTTACATATAATGATATCGTAGGAGAGGAAGGCCCAGGCTTAGGGCTGTAGTGTAGTGTCTACAATTCATTGATCAATGTTCTATTTATATAGTCTGTAGCAAATGTTACTTGCAAACAGAAAAAAATTTACAATTATTTTTGTACTTTTAAATATGTTCTATTGTAATATATTCAAATTAAAGTTTATTATTTGGTTCTTATGCTGGTATTCTGTTGAGTGTGGTGTGAGTGTGGGTACACATGTGCTTCTCCCTTTTTCTAACCCAAGTGAAGGTAAAGAAAGTTTGGTCTCCACAAATTACTCCTTATAAGAGAAGAAAACAGATATTCCCTCAGAAGCCCTGTTCACTAATGTTTGTGCTCAATTGTATTAGTTTTGCCTCTTTGCTGAGTTATCGCGCATTCTAGAAGTTGTATGGCCAGTGCATAACAGGTTTCTAGATAGTGGTGGTAACAGATGTTATGGCAGGGAATCCAGATGTTTAAACAGGAATGGAATTAAGGATCAGCATTGCCTCAGTCTCAAGAAACAATTTACTTTTTGCCAGATTTCTTCATTGCATTTGTGGCCAGGAGGCCTTTCCCTGCAACCTTCACTTTCAGCATCTCAAGTTTTTTCTGCTTCTCTTTCTGTTTATGCCTAAATGCTTTATGCTTTGTCTTCCGCTTTTATCTCCTCTGCTTCTTGGGCTGCTTCAAGGACTTCATTTGCCCCTTTCACAGTTGAACGTGACACCTGCTACTCCTTCACCTGGACCCTGCCACTGGACACCTGACCTTATAATTTCTGGCTCCCATCTAGTTCTTTCATTGTGTGCCAAGCATATGCTAGATGCTAGGACACAAAGATAAATAATGCATAGCCCTGACCCCTAAGGAATTCAGGCTTTCAAGTCTACACAACTAAGCACACTCATGTGACTGTTGTTTTCAGTAGGAACAAAGTACTAGAGAGAAAATAAGGCAATGGGAATGTTTGTATCTGTATAAGTGGGACATCTCCTGCCTCAGTTAGGACAAGCAGTCAAAATAGATCGTGAAATACAGCAGCTCCTGCCTTGTGTGCAGCACACATAGCAAGCGTCCAAGCACACAGAGCTGAAGGGCTGCTGTCCTCTCCTGCCTTGGTGCCCTTCAAAAGTGGCAAGCGGGCCTCCCTGGTGGCGCAGTGGGTTAAGCAACGCACTATGAAGCAAACCACAGCCACTGCAGCACGAGTTCGATCCCTGCTGCTGGCCAGGGAGGGG
>JAGFMF010011412.1:3116542-3194021 GCA_019455555.1 Galemys pyrenaicus
CTCCCTGCTCTCTGTGGTGAATCCTCTCACTCCCCCACACATCTGGCCTGTACCCCAGTGCTTGTATGCATAAATAAATAAAATCTTTAAAAAAAAAAAAAGTGGCAAGCAAGTGGGCAGTGTGTCACGATAGTGATGTATATTTTTTTTAAAGATTTATTCATAGAAGAACTGGGGTGTAGGCCAGAGGTGGGGGGTTGAGAGGATTCACTAGAGACAGAGTGGGGAACAGAACAGTCAGATCGACTGAAATACACTGCTGAGGAGAGCAGCAGGTGACACAGGAGAGGTCTGCTGTGCCATGTAGATCCCCTCCCTGACCAGAGATTGAACTTGTGCTGCAGTGGCTGTGGATGCTTTATATACTTAACCCTTCCACCACCATGGAGACCTTGTTATATCTATTTTCTAATGGCAAAGTGACTTTTTCTGCTTCTAGGACGCCCTAGATATGAGTTAGATGGCAAGTAATCTCCCTTATATGTTCAAGTAGTGCTTTACGTATTTAGAGATGCTGTCAGGGAAAATAAGAGACCTGATGATGTGCCTGCCCCACCTTGGCTCTGGACAGAAAAATATGTGAAGGATTTGAGACAGCACATGATAAAACACTAGACAAATACAATCAGCTGATGGGTTGTAGTGAGTGTGTATAGAATAGTTTGCACTTTTTTAAAATATGAAATCCCTTTAAGTTAAATGCCAAATACAATTAGGGGACTGCCCTAGTGGTTTGTGCAGAAGGGAGGAAAAGGAGCAGAGGAAGCAGGTCCAGCACTCAGGCTTCCCCTCTAGGGAAATACAAATTATAAGCCTCAAAGAAAGAATTTTGTGTTCTTCTAGGTGAACCTCAGGTGAAAAGGCTTTGGGTAGCCAGGATATAGTTTTTACTATATCCTGATGCATTTTATCTCATTGTAATTTTTGTATGTTCATTTTTGTATTCCTTATTTGTTCAGTTATATGTCCCACTGTGTTTCAGAAAAGATTTGAGATAAATTGTATATAGGTAAATAATAAAATATGGCTAGAAGACATTTAAAAGTAAAGGAAGCCAAGAGTAAAGTCAATACACAGAAATACATGCCAGAATCACTTACAAATAGGCCAGAACTAGATCTTCAAGCTTCCTACTAGCCAAAGCAAAAGGTGAAACACAACCAGATACACGATCCATAGTCCCTCTTTGTGAATGAGCTTCCTAAGGGAAGAACTATGATTTCTCCATAATCCATGGCTTCTGACTTAGGTTTTCTACACGCTAACTTATATATAACTATATGATTAACAAAAGTTTCAAGGGAATCTTATTGCTGCTTGAAGCATGTACAGGTCTTTCTTATTATGTACAGTTAAGTAATTATACTTGCCCATCCATTTTTAATTTCCTCTATAAACATATAATTACACACCTTTGCCAGTTTTTGACTGAGGAATAGTTATTAATGTGGTGGAGCTGAGACATATCATTCAAGTTTTTAAATTACAAGGACAGGATGAAAATATAGGTAACAGTGACCTATAATTGCAAGGTACTATAGAAGCAATAAAGTGATGGAGTAAAAGAGCTTATACATTTACTGAGGAAATCCAACTGGGAAAATACAGTGGAATAAGTTAAATAGAAAGGGCTACATGGGGGAAGTGAATCTTGGACTGAAAGTTGAAGTATAGAGTTTAACGAGGTAGGGAATAAGGCAGCAATTGTGTCAGATGAAGATAACAGAGTAGTAGAGTCATGAGTAATATTTACAGACATTTAACCTTTAATTGTTCCTATTTATTTTATATAGAGATAATCTGTTCTTTAGCAAAAATATTTGTAAATGGGTAGTTTCACACTATGACCTGGCAATTCCACTCTCAGGTACATGAGATAGTGCCGGATATGCACAGGATAGTTCCTGGTGTACAAGCACTATCTTCACAGCAGTGTCCCTGGGAAAACTTGGCAACAACCCAAAAATACAACAGGAATGAAAGTTAGCAATATATTGCTTGGAACAATAACTTTTTATAAGTTAAAAACAACTCAAATATAAGCATTTCATCAAATGGGAATTAGGGGAATTAGGAACACAGAAGTTAGGGACAGTGGTTACTAGGAGTGGGGAGGAGGCAGGGGCTGGGGAAAGGAGACCACACAGGTAGATAGGTTATCCTAAAGGTTCTAGTTCTCATGTTAGGTGGGGGGTTATGCCTTAATAAAAATAAACTAAATAAATATAATATTAAAAATAAAATTAAATAAGAGGTCAACAGTGAGTATATGTTTTGAACTAAAAATTATGATCAAATCCTGTGCATTTTAGGTAAAACCAAAAAAATAAACAGCTAGAAAGAGTAGGTCTAGTCATACTTCTAAATGGAAAGCATGATAATCTTCAAATGGTGAAATTAGGTAACTGTACTTCATATTCTTATTTCTTCCCATATTTTCCAGTTTTTCTACAATGGGCACATATTGTATTATCAGGGAAAAGACCATTAAAATACTCTTAAAATATGTTTTACCAAAGAGATCTTCAATCTATACCTAAAAATTAGTAATTCCTTCATAACATCAAATACCCCTCATTCAGATTTTCCCAGCAGTCTCCAAAATGGTTTATTAGAATGAGGATCCAAATTAAATTCCACACTGCACATAACTGTGATGGCCCTTAGACTTCTTCTTCTTTTTTAAAAAAAATTATTTATTTATGCACACAAGAGCTGGGGTACAGGCCAGAGTCCAGGGAGTTTAGAGGATTCACCATATACAACAGGGAGCAGAACAGGTAGACTGACTGAAACACACTACTGAGGGGAAAAGCGGGCAAGGCAGGAGAGGTCTGCTGCGCCATGTGGGTCCCCACCCTGGCTGGCGGCAGGGATCAAACTCTCTGCAGTGGCTGCTGTTTGTTTCATAGTGTGTTGCTTAACCCACTGTGCAACCAGGGAGGCCCTTCTTTTTTTAAATAGACCTCCCCTCCCCACTTTTGCCCAGATCATTGATTTGGGAGAAACTTGGATCATCTGGATTGTGAAATGTTCCACATTCTAAATTTGGCTGTTTCTTTGTAGCATTATTGAACTTGTTCCTATAACATTCAGATTTTTTGAACAGTTACGAAATCTAACCAGAGAAGATTTAAGTTTAATTAAACTTCTTATGGGTCAGTGAATACATTCTATTGCATCTTGACAGGCATTCAAATCTGACTCTCCCATGTTAGTGATGCCAGTGTGGTCAGTGGGCTCAGCTGGAGCCAAGCTCATCCCGGCACTGGGTCAGTGGCTCAGTGAGGTCTGGCATCACTTTACTTTTCTAGGTCCTTCCTTCATGGTTGCAAGATGGCTGCTTCAAGCATAGTTAAAGGAACAAGATAGGAAAGGAAAAGGACTCGGTGTTATTGATACTGACCCTTTGTATTAGGAAATCAAAAACTTTCCCCAAAACCCTCCAGCAGTCTTCTGCCAGCATGTGTTACAACCTAGGGCCACCCTTGGCCACTAGAAAGACAGGGAAAGTAAATATTTAGATTTTTCCAGTTTATATAATGGAACTTGGAAAGGGGGAGAATGGGATTAGGCATTGGGCTAGTTAACCAACCACCTGGAAAGCATGCCACAGTATCTGAAAGGGCAATCTAATTTTTTTTTTCATTTATATTTGACTTCAGGAAATGCATAGGTAGAGGTGCCTGTTGTGAACTGACCACCAACTTGGTCATGATCCACTCAGGTTCCTTTTAATACATATGTACAGACACTGAGATGCTTGAGGTGAGTCAAGTTTGGATACACCCCATAGCCTCACTGCCAAATTATAATGAAGACCAAGATTTTAAACTACACATTTACTTTTGATTTCCTAATACATTTCCAATACAGTCCGTTTTAAAAGCTCAGTCAAGTTCCAACCATTTGTCCTTTTAAGTGTTCTAACGCTACTTTATATGAAAGCATCATTCTGAGCAGATAAGGCAACATTCTAGAATAATGAGTCAACATGCTAGAAAAAATGACTGGAACAAGTATGTTAGATTTTTCAGTCCAAAAGGCAAAGTTGGGCCTCCCCGGTGGTGCACCGGGTTGAGCGCCACACTGTGAAGCATCTGTGAAACAGCAACACCAGTTAGATCCCTGGCCAGGGAGGGGACCCACATGGCATGGCAGACCTCCCCTGCCTAGCCCACTGCTCCCTTCAGCAGTGTATTTCAGTGTATCTGTCTGTTCTGTTCCCCACTCGCTCTCTGGTGAGTCCTCTCACCTCCCATGCCTCTGGCCTGTACCCCAGCTTTGTATGCATAAATAAAATCTTTAAAAAAAAAAAAGGCAAAGTTGAGGGCCTCTTTGGTGGTACAGCGGGTTGTCTCCCACACTGTGAAACATCCCCTGCACAGCAGTGCAAGTTGATCCCCAGTCAGGGAAGGGACCCACATGGCACAGGAGACCTCTCTCCTGCCTTGCCTGCTGCTCCCCTCAGCAGTGTATTCCAGTCGGTCTGCCTGGTCTGCTTCCCACTCTGTCTCTGGTGAATCCTCTCACCTCCTACTACTCTGGCCTGTACCCTAGCTCTTGTATGCATAAATAAATAAATCTTTTTTTTTTTAAAAAAAGGCAAAGTTGATAATCTCATGTAGCTTTATATATGAAAGAAAGAAAATAAATGTCCCCCAAATTTTGATGAAATTCAAAAGTACAATAATAAAAATAACAACCAGGGGCCTCCCTGGTGGCGCAGCGGGTTAAGCGATGTACTATGAAGCAAACCGAAGCCACTGCAGCACAAGTTTGATCCCTGCCTCTGGCCAGGGAGGGGACCCACATGACTTAGCAGACCTCTCCTACCTCACCACTGCTGCCCTCAGCAGTGTGTTTTGGTCTGTCTGCCTGTTCTGCTCCCCACTCTGTGTGTGAATCCTCTCACCTCCCATGACTCTGGCCTGTACCCCAGCTCTTGTAAGCATAAATAAATCTTCAAAAAAATATATCAATAACCAACTACGGTTTTTATAAGACTGGTCCACTAAAGAGAGTAATAGAATTCTTTCTCCAGGGGTTTGTACAACTAAGCTTTTTTCCACATGTATTTTTACTGTTACTCATAAAGCAGAATCCACTGTAATTTGTTTTCAAATCTTTGAATATATTTTGCCTGCAGTTTCACAGAAACTATTCATAGAAAAAATTGTTCAGTTACTTTAAACTTGGCATTAACTCCTTGAATAAACAACTGAGCAGTATATATCTGCCAGGTTATCAAGAGTAAAGAAAGACTTCTGGTACCAGACAAAATTGATTACCCACATTTCACCCTTTTCTTCCCACTAGTAGAAGAAAAAACCTAAGACGAAACTAATGAAAGGTAGAGGGAAAAAATGCAGACTGGCTGGGGACTTGAGACTGGAGGACTCACACGGTACCTACCTACTCTTAAAAATGGATAAAGAAAGTTCTTCATATAGAAGGATAACAAGGAAACTTTCTTCATGCCTGAAAAGAAATGAAAAGGGTCAATGTAGGGTAAATAGTCCATACCCCTGCTCTTGACTTTTCATAATTATGTTTGATAGTTGACAGCAAAGTTTATAACATTGTCTGCTTGTAACAGGGCAACTTTAATATAAAATGATTTTTTTTCACTGGGTTTTCACTTGCATGCTCAGACGACTTTTATAATAAGTCTTAACTTTAGGTACACATGACAAAAGTTATTAACGGGTTTTATTTTATGAAAGAAGGGGGAATAAAATAGTAATAATACTAAGGGAAAGAGAGAGATACAAATTTGTAAATATCTTACTAGAATTTTAAAGTAATGGCCCATTGCGAGCTGGTTCTAAGTGAGATGGCTCTAAAGGAAGAGAGAGATGGCTTTAAAGGAAGAGAGATAGCTCCAAAGGAAGAGAGAGAGTCAGTCCATCACCTCTCTGGTTTTATAGCCAGCCTGGCTGCTTAACTCCACCCTTAGGTCCCAGTGATCTACTCTTCGATAATCATATTATCGGATTTGTGGTTCTGGAACACTGGTGGTCTGGAGTGGGGGTTGGAGTCCACACACCCATCCGTGTAATCCATTCAGGACTACCTTTTCCCCTAACATGCTGAGTCTCTCAGTGTATGTAGAGGTAATATTTAAGTATATCACAAAGGGAAGAGAGTAAAGGGATCTAAAAGGTAATAAGGTTTCTACATTCTATCTGAAGTGGCAAACTGTTGATACTAGGTACACTTTGAAAAGAAACATTTGTTTTGTAACCTCAGAGCAACCACACAAAAAACTAACCAGAGATATACTATAAATACATCAAAATAGAATGCTATAAAATGCATACAAAGTGAAAAAGAAGATATAAAACCTCCCATTTTCAGATGATGCTTATGTAGAAAATCCTACGGAATCTACTAAGAAATAGTCCTATCACCAATAGGTGAATTTGACAAGTTTGTCACATGCAAGATAAGTACATACAAAATCGTTATATTTCGCTATAAAGCAATGTACCCGTGGAAACCAGTATTAGAAACATCGTATCACTTATATATAACCTGTAAGAAAATGAAATGTTGACAAAGCCAACCCCAAAATCTGACAGAACTGTAGCTTCCAGAAAGGGAGGGGGGGAGTGGGCGTAACGGGGGCAAGAGGACCTGCAGAATAATTAATTTCATCACCATTTTCATAACAAATAAAAAAACCCAAAAAAGGGAAACCTCAAAATTCGTCTATGACGTCACACTGATTTAGCGTCATCAGTAGGTGATAATGCGGTTAATGTAATTCAGAAAGCAGTTTCTCTTCAGAACAGGGAGCGCGAGCCCTCAAAATTACTTTCTACTGAATGAATTAAGACAGCCAGTAATCTCATTCTTTTAATGTGAATTCCAATTAGTTTGATCACAGGTGTGCCTACAAGGCGCGCCCAATTGAGGCTCCTCCTCCATCCCAAAAGGGTTATTCAACATTCTACTCTCAGCACGTTTTCTAAAATGCCACCAACCCTCTTGTGAAGTTTTCTATTAATTTCAATAGTTTAGGTTTTAGGAACTAGCCTAGGATTGTTCATCTGCTTGCTCAGTTTCCCAACTGCAAAACTTTACTGTGCATTTTACGACCGCGCCGCACATAATCGCCACTGCGACCGGCCCAGGAGAACGAGAGTTGGTCTAGGAAAGGGAGGACTGTGGGCGTGAGTGTCGCGCCCTGCGGAGGGAAGCCGCTAGGCGAGTCCGGCAGCAGTAGCCATTTCCTTTCTGCCCTCGGTTCTGCGGTCTGCTCCGGCCCCGAGCGAGCAGGCACATCGGCCGGTCCCCGCCCCTCCACAATTCCCCTCTCCAGCTGACCACCTAACGCTCTAGGGCGGAGAGCAAGAAGCATGTGCCTGGCCAGACCGGCGCCATAACTAGCTCCGTCCCGGGCACATCCCGACGTTCGCCCTTGGCGAGCTCCACGAGTGCCTCGGGTTTCCGGGTGCAAATAGGAAGCTGCTCGGGAAACCCCAAACCCCTCCCTTCAAGGAAGGACGCAGATGGCGTCTCCGTTTCTAGGGAAACCTGTCCTGACACACGTCACTTCCGCCGACCTGTCTGGACTCCAGACTGTAGGGAGGAAAAGGGGAAAACTGAGCCACAGCCACGACGGTGGACGCGAGCGTCTCCGGTCTGCGCATGCGCCCGCTCAGCGGCCTGCTTCTATTTATGTGGGGGATCCAACATGGCGGCTGCGGCGACCCTGGCGATGGCGGTGGAGCCCATCAGAACATAGTGGCGGGGAAGGGGGCACGGTCCGCACTCACGGTGGCGTCGGCGGAGACGGCTGAGGGTGGTGGCGGGAAGAAAAGCGACGGAGAGAGAAAGCGAGGGCGGGCAGGCAAAGCACTCGGCGTCGGACCGAGCGCCGGCTCGAGCGAAGGCAGAGGGCCAGAACAGTGGGGATGGCGGAGCCGCGCAGAGTAGCGTTTATTAGCCTGTCACCGGTGAGGCGGCGCGAGGCCGAGTACCCGGGTGTCGAACGCGAGCCCGAGTACCCTCGCGAGCCCCCCAGGCTGGAGCCGCAGCCGTACCGCGAGCCGGCCCGGGCGGAGCAGCCGGCCCCGCGGGAGGCGACCCCCCGGTCGGACGCGCAGCCCCCCGCGCGGGAGAAGCCGCTCCCCCAGCGCGAGGTCAGTCGTGCCGAGCCGCCCATGTCGCTGCAGCGCGAGCCCCCGCGGCCCGAGCCCCCGCCGCCGCCGCTCCCGCAGCTGCACTTGCAGCCGCCCCCGCCGCGGGAGTCGGCTTCCCGGGCCGAACCGCCGCCGAGGCCGCCCAGGGAGACGGTGCGCCTGGAGCTGGTGCTCAAGGATCCCACCGACGAGAGCTGCGTGGAGTTCAGTTACCCGGAGCTGCTGCTGTGCGGAGAACAACGGGTACAGATGATTCCTCCCTCATCCCCCAGACCCCGGGAGCCTCAGTACCCGCCGCCTATCTCCGGCGGTCGTCACCTTCGACGCCCACCTTGAGCCCGGGAGGGTGGGCTGGAGGGGATCGGGGCGGAGCGGGTGGACGGACGACTGTGCTGCTTTTCTCAGCTCCGGGGCTTGGCGGAGACTCCCCCCACCCGGCTCCAACGACCCCCCGCGTGCTCCCGCTCGGGACTCGGCGGCGAGATGGTTTCCTTTTGCACCTTTCGCAACCTCAGATTTTCCTCCCTTCCCCCCCCCCCGCACCCCCCACGCCCCAACAAAATCATGGGGCACTGCAAGTTGCGTGGTTGGGTTTTCCTTGTGAAGCTCTAGCTGTCGTTTCTGTAAAAAGGAAGGGAAAAGCTTGGGGGACACGCCCCCCAGGTCTGAAGCAGAAAGATTGTGTAACCCCCTCCGGGATCATCCTCATCCTCAACTGCTGTGTTTGGCGCTGTAGTTGCTGAACTATGCTTGTGAACGGGGGAGTGGTGGGCGGGTGTATTTTACTTAATTGAAGGGGTTTTAAAAGTAATCAATCCAATACCCCCCTCCCCCAAGTGTAAGGATTCCCACTTTAGGAATGAAGGAGAAGTGGTTTGTTATCTGGTTACTTATTTTTCTCACTAGTGTCGGTATTGGTCAACCTTTATAGCTTTGTTTTCTAAGTTTATTCATTTTGTAATTGAATGGGAAGCTAGCTATCCTGTTTTGGCGCCTGTCATATTCTTATTTGAGTGTACGTCATTAGCGTATAGGTCTCAGTTTGAGGATGTTGCACTTGGCCATTGTAATTTTTGGAGAATGATGAAAAAATATCTTTCGATTTTTAAAAATTTTACTGAGCATAAACAAGTATGCTTTTGGTGGAACTGATCAACAGTGGCGATAGGAGAGGGATTTGTTGTTAATTGTATTTTTTATTCTTGTGGATTGGTGATCTTAAAAACTAAAAAAGGAAAATGATAGCGTAACTGTAAAAAGAGAACAGTGTCTTGTTTAGCGACTATGCTCTTATATTAGGTTTGCATTTGGATAGGTCTAATGGACTCCAGAAGGCACTTGCTTGCATCCTCAAGTATCTTTAGATAGTTATGAAGTGAATGACTCAATTAAAAATTTTACTAAATAATGTACCTGGATTTTTTTTTTTGGACCAACTAATGTTTTGATCACTATTTACAGATATTGTTTTGTGGTCAAATCATTACTGAACGTTTACAACCAAAATGGGCTATTAAGGGTAGAGATCATTTTGGTCACTTCCTGGTAACATTTTGCCCTTTAGACTCATTTTAGTGTCTCTATTACATATAAATATGATGCCTTTATTTCCCAAAGAATTTTGAAAATACTGGACTAAAGAATTTTTCCAATAAATTATATTTGACCTTCTGATTTGATTACGTCTGTAATTTTACTCTCTAATCAACTTCATAAATTACAGATGAAAAGTACAGTATTTGGGTAAAAATTCACAGTAATTTACTAACATTTACTGTGTGCTGGAAACAGTTCTGGTAGACTGTTAGTCCAGCAGATCTCCAAGAGTTAGGACCCATTCTCACTTTACAAATGAGGCAAATGCGGAATGGTTATATGTAATTTTATTATTATTACTTAGTAAAACATACTTTTTAAAGTCAGTATAGTTAAAGAGAATTCTGCCAAAATGACCTAAAATTAGAGTCTTAGAAATACAAGAGCTCTGCTATGGCATAACTCTTTATGCTGCAACATTCATGCCATGATAACTTAATATAGAAGTGTAGCTTTTAATCAAAAAGTTAATTTTTACCTCCAATTTTGTTAAATTGGTAATACTAGAATACTGGTTTTATGAAATAAGGAAAAGGTGAATTTAGTTTTTCTGTTTATACTATCAATTTGGGAGTCTGTTAATTCAGTTTTCTCACTGTAGATTCAGCTATATATATTACTTACCAGAATTCGTTGAACAAAAATTTAAGCTGTTTATACAACACACATTTGCAATAAAGATATGTCAGATTTCCCATGATTATTTACAATGAAATTTCCAACACTTATTACATAAGAAAGAATAAAGCATCTTTCTAAATAAAGTTGATGAAGGACAACCTTCTCATAGTTTGATGAGAAGAAATCACAGGAAAAGAGACCATCAAAAAGCAAAATATGACTAGTAGAATTGGTCTGGAGAGTGGAGATTCCCAAATTTGGTCTCCCTTCCTCTCAAGGGAAGTCTAGTTATTTTTAGTGATGTAATATTTTCAAGGTTTTGTTTCAGTTTTGAATTATTATAATTGAACAATATATCATGTAGTGCAGGGTAAGAGTAGAAAGGGGAAGAAATGAGGTCTTGTAAAATTGAAAGAATAAAAGCGTCTAAAATCTTGAAATAGCCACTTATCACTAAATAATATATTTTTTAAAGATTTATTTTATTTATGCATATAAGAACTGGGGTACAGGCCAGAGGTATGGGGGTGAGAGGAGTCACCAGAGACAGAGTGGGGAACAGAACAGGCAGATCGACTGAAACACACTGCTGAGGGGAGCAGTGGATGAAGCAGGAGAGGTCTGCTGTGCCATGTGGGTCACCTCCCTGGGTGGGGATCAAACTCCTGCTGTAGTGGCTGCAAATGTTTCATAGTGTGGGTCTTAACCCCTTGCACCACTAGGGAGGCCCCCTCACCAAATAATATTTTAACCCCAGATCCTCAAGTTGATATTTGTAGGTGTAAAAAAATCTGCCACATTCGAATACTATCTTTATTGGTGCATTTAGATTATCCTCCATCATAAATATTTAGTGAATAGTAAAACCCCCAATTAAGTGAATACAGTCAAAGTGTTTCTATACTCTTATTAATGAGGAAAAGTACAGTTAAGTGAGGGTGTGTTAGCAAAGTATAAAATGTAGTTGATGTTTTTAGGAGACACAGTGTTTTAGGAGACACAGTGTTTTAGGAGACACAGTGCTTCATATTACAGAACACTATACACATTTCTTCTCTTGGATTTTTTCACTTACTTTATCTTGGAGGCTTTTTCCCTATCAGGACGCAAGAGAACTTTCTCTGCCTCCTTTTAAGGGCTGCATGATATTCTTTTGTATGGATTGATACTGGCATTTCCAAGGGGTTTGCTTTCGAAAATAGTGCTGTAATAAGTTACTTAGTAGCATGGCAATTCTGAAGGACAAACCTTACTATGACTGTTGTGTATGGAGCCTGGGTAGGAGTCAAGGCTGAGGCACTGCAGTCATCTTTATCTTGCAAGAAATGTTCACCATTTTCTGGCTATAGGCTACTATTCAGAAATAAGTTTTGGCAATAATTGATTGACCAGAAAACCTTTTTTAATTCCTTGTAAACCAGAAAATCAGTTAACCAGGAAATTTAATTGTAAATGTGATTAAACATTTATTATGAAAAGAAAAACAACTTTTCATGTTAATGTAATTATACTGTTAAAAATCCTGTGAGATTTCATTTCTTATCATAGTGCATATATTGGATAAGATAAAGAAAAAAAATTCTTGAAAATCCATTAATGAGTTAACCTCACAGGACAAATGTGTCAATATTGTACATGGGTAGTTAGTAATTTTGATGTTTACTAATTTTGGATCTATTTTTCACCTGAAAGACATTTTAAAAAAACTTACCTAGAACCTTGATTAGGGGGCCTCCCTGGTAGCGCAGTGGGGAAAGCAACACACTATGAAGGAAACCTCAGCCACTACAGCACGAGTTCAATCCCTGCTGCCTGCCAGGGAGGTTACCCACATGGCACAGCAGACCTTTCTTGCCTTGCCCACTGGTCTCCTCAGCAGTGTGTTTCAGTCATTCTGCCAGTTCTGTTCCCCACTCTGTCTCTGATGAATCCTCTTACACACACACACAAACACCCTCCCCCCTGCACCTCTAGCCTGTACCCCACCCAGTTCCTATATGCATAAATAAATAAAACTTAAAAAAAAAAAAACACCTTGATTAGGGTCAGGGCTTTTTTTTTTAATGGAAAGAAAAGTTTGTTTTTATAGATTCAAGAATGTACTTTTGATGCCTATAGAAAGTCTACATAAAATATTTTAGAATGCTTTGTAAGGTGATTTCTATTAAAAATATATGTCTATATGTTTATATTTGCACATACAGAATGGGCCAGGCCTATAGTAAGACTCATTGCTTGCACTTCACATTGACATGAAGGAACAGTTTATAATGGTAAGGATGGTGGTTGTTCACTGTCTTTAACTTTAGTCTCAAGTTGGTAACTCCTGTTGGGATAAATGATTCTATAGTTGTCTTTCTTATTACAATACATGATTATAAAGTTGACTCTAAAATTAATTCCTTTATTAATAGTGATTACATACATTGGATGATACATAAGAAAGATGTATTAAAGATGATATTGATGAATTATCTCTGAATTCTAATATGTTGAGTGTGATGAATCTGGCCGTTTTTCTGTCATAATTTTTATGTCAGTCACATCTTGGCCTTTATATGCAAGCTGTAATGTCTCAGTTCCAAAGTGTGCAAATTTTCAGCCCTTCTGCATTTTTGTTTCTTGCCCTTAAGGATCAACCAAATCTTTATCTAGTACTTCAGTTGTAATATACTTTCATTTTTAATTACATGAAGATACTTAAAATTAAAAATTTGTACCTTGTTTTTTTAAAAATTAACTTTTTAATCAGTTGTTCATAATTGGATATAAATTGCATTTTTGCCCATATGTAGCTCCTTGCTTTAGCTTTTTTTTGTTTATCAAAAATCCACATATATGTGAAGTTTGTCTTTAAAAATAGTAAACTTTAGAAAAGGATGTGATTTTTTTTTTTCTTTGTTTAGGTAAATAGGTGTGGCATGATGCTCTGTTTTTAAACCCTATATTATAAGCATTCACTCTCCCCTGCTAGGAGGAAGCAGCCATGGTCATTTATGTACAGCTTTTCCTATTTGCACTTTCCTAGCTTTCTTAAAAGTAGTATGTGTTCCTTGAATGACTGTACATTGCCAGGATTTAGATGATACACAGGTTGTTGATGGTAGCCCACAGCAGAGGTAGCTACTCAAGTAATAACTCAGGATAGATTATTAAGGGTTGACACCAGAAAATAAGCATGAGGTCCCTTTAGAAGCATTTCCTGACCAAAGCAGTTTGCCTTTATTAAGGAAGATCTCAGAATAGAATTATAAGTGGGATTTTCATTTTCACCTAATTTTCTTGTTTGTTTTTTTACTTTGTTATTTTGATTGGAATGATGGTATAATTATTTTACAGGTGGAAATTTTTTGGATTGTTGAGTTCTTAACCACCAAAAAATTTTAGACTACAAGAGACCATTAAAACTGCAACTGTTTCTTACTATAGTATTTCTTTTTAGTTACTTTTAAGACTTTTAGATATCATTATTTGGGAAAAAATTGACTTAAATTTAAGGGTATGTTTAACTCCGGTTGAAATAATACTAACTTTGATATCTTTTCCCATTTACTTTGAACCAGAAGAAGCCCATTCACACAGAAGACCCATTTAATGAGGAGCATCAGGAAAGGCAAGAAGTGGAAATGTTGGCTAAGAAGTTTGAAATGAAATATGTGAGTATAATAAATTCTTCACTTAAGTAATTTTATCATATTGACCTATTTTCTTTCTGTGACTGGTTGTGAGAGTTTATTATATCCATTGTTCCCCATCTCCTGTTCTCACAAATTGAGTCTAAATGGATGGTTAGACAAAGATTCTGACTGGTTTGTATTCCCAGAGTCCAGGCAGTTATCTCTGATACTTACAAGAAAACTATAAGGTGAGTTATTTGGCCACATTTTATAGTAGAAGAAACTCAAGGTCTGAGTTCAAGGTTCAGTAACTGATCAAATGTCAGTCAGTGGCAAGAACAAGCCTGCATATCTAGGTCTCTCTTGTTCATCCTTTGCCCTTTCTACTGCCCCTGAGAATGCTGCTTTAACTCCCTTGGTATAATACTTCTAAACTTTTTGCATCTTAAGAGTTTGAGAATGAATGTGTGTGCTCCCAGGCACCTGGGATCAGATCAATCAGAGGAAGCACAGAATTTCTTTTCTTTTTTTTTTTTTAAAGATTTATTTATTTATGCATACAAGCACTGGGGTACAGGCCAGAGGTGTGGGGGGTGAGAGGATTCACCACAGAGAGCGGAGAGCAGAACAGGCAGATCAAGTGAAGTACACTGCTGAGGGGAGCAGCGGGCACAGCAGGAGAGGTCCATTGCACTATATGGGTCCTCTCCCTGGCCAGCAGCAGGGATTGAACTCGTGCTGCAGCAGCTGCGATCCGCTTCATAGTGAGTTGCTTAACCCACTGCACCACCAGGGAGGCCCAGCACAGAATTTCTTTTAAGTGTTCTGTTTATTTTTAAAAATTGTGTACATTTTGTATTCTATGGCATGATAGACCTGTGTTTGTTTTTATAGAAACTTTAATTTCCTGAAGTTCTTTACCATGTTCCTCAAATTTTCTAATATAACTGGCTTTGTTGAAAGACCCATTCCCCATCCCATGTTTATCCTATGGCTTTAACCACTTCTTGGCATCTTGTTAAAACATAACTCACTAGGGCCTCCCTGGTGGTGCAGGGTTGGGCACCATAGTGTGGGGCATCCGCAGTCACTGCAGCATGAGTTCGATCCCCAGCCGGGAGGGTGACCCACATGGTGCAGCAGAACTCTCCTGCCTCATCTGCTGCTCTCCTCAGCAGTGTGTTTCAGTCAGTCTGCCTGTTCTGTTCCCCACTCTGACTCTGGTGAATCCTCATTCCCTGTACCTCTGACCTGTACCCAGTTATTGTGTACATAAATAAATTAATCTTTTTTTTTTAAAAATTAACTAATGGGAAACAAGACCATACCACTCTTGCTCCACTGTGAGCACTGAAAAACATCTTACAGAGATTGGGATCAGCTCATCTAGCCCTAGCATCCATGTTATTTTTAAAATGCAACTAGGATCTTGCTTGACATTTGCTAGCTCCTTGTGGAAATGAAGAAAATAGGGATGGGGAAATAATGAGAATGGATTTTGTGTTTGGGGTGGGGTTCTAGGCCATATTTTGCCACCTACTGATTGTATCCTTTGGTAAGGTCATTTAGTCTCTTTGTGTCATAGGGTTTTTTTTTTTAAAAAGATTTATTTATTTATGCATATAAGAACTGGGGTACAGGTCAGAGGTGCAGGGGGTAAGAAGAGTCACCAGAGACAGAGTGGGAAACAGAATAGATGGATAGACTGAAACACACTGCTGAGGGGAGCAGCGGGTGAAACAGGAGAGGTCTGCTGCACCATGTGGGTCCCCTCCCTGGCCAGGGATTGAACCTGTGCTGCAGTGACTTCAGATAGCTTCATGGTGCTACGCCTTAGCCCCTTGCGCCAATAGGGAAACCCTGTCTATACTTTTTATACAAGTTAATACATTGTTCAGTATTTTAACCAAGTAATAAATGGTTCCGAATTAAGCTTTAAAAATAAAAAATATAGAGTGAAAACTCTTCCTTTCCTTCTGCTGTCCACACACCTAGTTTCACTACTTAGAGATTCTTTTGGATGTATTTTTTATATATTTTTTATATATATATAATATATATATGGCTATATATGTATTCCTTTTTTCTGACCCCATGTCCTATTTTTAAACATACTGCAAAATACCATCCACATTTCTGCTCTTGACTTTTTCATTTATTTTATCTTGGAGATTTTTTATTTTTCCTTTTCAAAAAGGACAAAAAGATCAGTGTTGCTACATTTTGCTTTTTAAAAGGCTACATGATTCTCCATTGTCTGTAAGTACCACAATTAATTGAACTAGTCCCCAAGTGATTTAGTTTGTTTCCAAAGAGTTTGCTCTTGTAAATGGTACTGTATTAAGTTACTTAGTAACGTGGTGCTTCCTCATTCTTATAGGCTGAAGTTGGGAAATTAAATTTTTAGATAAAAAAATCTGTGCATTTATAGTTTTTGTGTATGCTATCAAATGACCAGTTTCTACTCCCTCCAGCTCTCTGTTGGAGTGCCCATTTTACCATAGGTTACAAAACCTGGCATTAGAGTTGCCCTTTACAATGGCAAAATTCCTGGCATTCTGTAAGTAATAACTCATATATGATGTGCTACAGAGTTAGCATTAAATCTTATTGGTAGAGCCCTTGACTGGTACTTGGCATAGAAAAACCAATGTTCTGAAAAGTCAGCTGGTGTGTTAAGGAGAATTCCAAACAAATTTGTTATATCTAGGCACTGTCATTGTGCAGGGATAAAACATTGCTCTTGTTATAATCCAAATTAATAGGCTATATTTCTTTCCTTTTTTAAAAAGATTTATTTATTTATGCATACAAGAACTGGGTTACAGGCCAGGGATGTGGGGGGGGAGGGGGCGGGGTGAGAGGATTCACCAGAAACAGAGTGAGGAAAAGAACATGCAGATTGACTGAAATACATTTCTGAGTGGAGCAGTGGGCAAGACAGGAGAGGCCTGCTATGCCATGTGGGTCACCTCCATGACTGGGGATCAAAGTTGTTCTGCAGTGGCTGTGGATAGCTTCGTAGTAGTGCTATGATTTAAATCCTTGAATAATCAGGGAGGCCCAATGGGCTATATTTCTTTTTTTTTTTTTAAGATTTATTTATTTATGCATATAAGAGTTGGGGTACAGGCCAGAGTAGCAGGAGGTGAGAGGATTCACCAAAGACAGTGGGGAGCAGAACAGGCAGAGCAACTGAAATACACTGCTGAGGGGAGCACTGAGCAAGACAGAGAGGTATGTTGTGCCATGTGGGTCAGCTCCCTCGTGGTGATGGCACTCAGACTTAACCTCTAAGCCACCAGGAAGGCCCTATATATTTAAAATTTTATTTATTTATATTTTTTATTTTAAATAAAGGAAAATGTTTTAAATGTATGTATGTAAAATGTATGTAATGTATGTAAAATTTTACAGAATATTAGTCTACTTTTGTTAGATTTACTTTTCTGTTTTTCTTTTCAGATGTCGAAAGGACTTAGTTCCTTAAGCCTTAAAAACACAAAATTTGTATCCCTAGCTTCTTTTTCTTTAACTTTTATTTTTATAATGTTATAATTTAGATGTCCTTGTCATAATTTCTGAGAATCAAGTAAGGTTTTCCATCCCTTTTTCCTTGGAAATAGACACACAGTAATTTGCTAAGCTTTGTGTATAAAGTTTTTGAGCATTTCCATTGGTTTTACAAAGGTCTTGACAGTTGTCCTTTCTGGAGAAACTTTGAAAATAAATGGGAGGACAAGATGAATGAGACACACAGATGCAGTGCCAAGCACTGCCTATCATAATGAGTGACTTCACTGGGGATACTTGAGAGTAGAAGGACTAGTTCTGTGCTTGAAAAATGAAGGGATTTTGGAGACTTTGGTATATCAATGTTGAGTGGATACTTCCAGTCTCCTGTAAATCGAATTTCTCTGTAATTCCCTAGATAGCTTTGTTGCCCTTGTATGGTACCCGTGGATGAGAGGCAGAGTGATGGTATATTGTAGTGGAAGGAGCACAAGATTGTAAGTAAACACAGCTAGGTTCTGATCCTAACTTGGCCATACTAAGTATCTGGTTGACTTAGTGAAGAGTCTTGCTTTTTTATGCTTTGGTATCTATAGGGGAAATTAAGGTCTTTCAAATGAACTTTAGAGCTTTAGGTGTTTTGTCAATATCTTGAGACATCAGTATCTATGAAAAAATACATTGTTAGTGTTGGTAATATTTAATGTGTAAATTGATATTTAGTCACTTGAACATATTGCTCTTATGCTGAACTATTCTCTTATATTGTAAGTATTTTTAACATAAACATCTATGAGATTTTAATCTAATAATTGAGTGCTCCATTGATATTTGAGCCTTTATTTCATATATTCTAAACATACAGCCTTTATCTTTGTTCCTTTGTTCATTTTTTCCTTAAAGATTGATTTATTTATGCATACAAGAATTGGGGTACATGCCGGAGATGTGTGGCTTGAGAGGATTCTCCAGAGACAGTGGGAAACAGAACAAGCAGATCTACTGAAACACACTCCTAAGGGGAGCAATGGGCAAGACAGGAGAGGTCTGCTATGCCATATGGGTCAGCTCCCTGGCCAGGGTTTGAACTCATGTTGCAGTGGCTGCAGATAGCTTCATAGTATTGTGACTTAGCCCCTTATGCCATCAGGGAGGCCTACCTTTGACCATTTTTTACAGATTCTTTTTAACTGTGATGGTCTTCTTAAAAAATACAACAAATGACTTAGGATTTCTTCAGAAAACCATCAGGCTGGGAGCTCCCTGGTTGCACATGGAGTTAAGTCTTAGCACTATGAAGCAATAAATAGCCACTGCAGCATGAGTTCAATCTCCCGCCAGGGAGGTGACCCACATGGCACAGCAGACCTCTCCTAGCTCTCCCGCTGCTCCCCTCAGCAGTGTATTTCAGTCAGTCTGCATGTTCTGCTCCCCACTCTGTCTCTGGTGAATCCTCTCACCTTTCCACACCTCTGGCCACACCCCAGCTCTTGTATGCATAAGTAAATAAATCTTAAATAATCACACTTAAACAACAAAGATCTTTATTGAGCTATAGTTTACTGTCCTGAGTTACTTTAATGTCCTGTAATTCAGGAAAAACAAATTCAGATGTCCCCAAGGTCCTCACTGAATAGTCAGTGAAACTGGTTGTATGGACAGTAAATGAGCAGGACTGTCCCAGCCTGGTGCCTGCCTTCTGTAAGTTCAGCCACTACATAGCTCCAGCCTTTAGACTTGAACTTAGTTATCTGAGATTTTTCCATTTCACAAAAGACAGTCTAATTATCCTCTTAACATATCTCTTAATGGGGCCCGCCCTGGTGGCGCAGTGGGTTAAGCAATGCACTATGAAGCAAACCGCAGCCACTGCAGCACAAGTTCGATCCCTGCGGCCGGCTGGGGAGGAGACCCACATGGCGCAGCAGACCTCTCCTGCCTGGCCCGCTGCTCCCCTCAGCAGTGTGTTTCTGTCAATCTGCCTGTTCTGCCCCCTGCTCTGTCTGGTGGATTCTCTCACCACCCCCCACACCTCTGGCCTATACCCCAGTGCTTGTATGCATAAATAAATAAATCTTTAAAAAAAAAACATATCTCTTAATGTTGGTTAATTAAACACTGGGTCAAACGGAATAGCATCTGTAGTCCAAATTCAGTTCTCAACCTGTTTTGAGACCCTGGTGTACTTGCTTCACTCTTTTTTCTCCTGATAATTTAACTCTTTATCTCTCTACTCTTGTATTCTGCTCTTTTCTCTTTTGCAAGCAGAGTGGTGGTGGGACTTGTGATGGGTGATTTTGTGGGGAGTTTCAGAAAATAAAGCAAGTTAAACTCACTTGGGACTTTCCAGAGGTGGGAAAGGTAAGATGCATGGAAACAAGGCTGAGTTAGTGGACTATGTTCTGTAGTTTGTTGAAAAGCCTGGGCTGGGCCCTCCCTGGTGGCACAGTGGGTTAAGCAACACACTATGAAGCAAACCACAGCCACTGCAGCATGAGTTCAATCCCTGTTCCCTGCTGCCGGCCAGGGAGGGGACCCACATGGTGAGGCAGACCTCTCCTGCTGTGCCCGCTGCTTCCCCTCAGCAGTGTTCTTCCATTGATCTGCCTGTTCTGCTCCCTGCTCTCTGTGGCGAATCCTCTCACCCCCACCCCACACCTCTGGCCTGTACCCCAGTGTTTGTATGCATCAATAAATCTTTAAAAGAAAAAAGAAAAGAAAAGCCTGGGGTGCTGGGGAGCAGTATCTGAACTTTTGTGATCCTTAGTGTATGAAGCTTGTAGTAGTAGGTTGCTGGTGCTGAAGAGGAGTCATGTGACAGAACAGGCTACTACTTCTGAGAGGAAGAAAGGCTCATGGCACACAAGGTGTTTCCTTGCTCGAGGAAGAGCAACTAAAACAGTTCTAATAGATGAAAATCATTGACAACAGGAATTATAGGGAGCCTAGATTTATAAAAGAAACATCCTGTCTTGAGTGGTTTGTTTGTGTGTGTGTGTGTTTTTTATTCTGTCCTATTTTTATTTCCAATGTCCTATTTCCTTTTGTGTCACTCTTCAGGTGATGTGACAGTGTGTATTCAGCATTAGTTGCTAAGTGTTTTGGGGAAGGAACAGTACTTTTTTTTTTTTGCCTAGACCTTCCTGAACTGGGTTGGTGTATGTAAATCTTATTAAATAGGTAATTGCCACTGTTCTATAGGCTTCAGTTTGTCTTGTTGGTTACTGTAGAATGAAACAGGATATAGTATAATGAGGCCTTCATGCCTTACTTTGTCTCTCATTTAAGGCTTAAATGTGTTCAGGCCAAATATCCTACTTTCCAACTCAGTTTGTAGGTGGTTTGTTTCCAGTAAGCTTATTATGAGGCCATATGTACTCTGAGCAGGGAATGTGGGTATAGACTTACTCTCTAAACTGTCTCAGATCTAGGCTGACCTGTGGTGGTTGAAAGATTCCTTTTAGTGACTTTTTTTCCTCCCTGTGTTACCCCAACCTTTTTGAAAGATCATGTTTATTCTGGAAATGGATATAAATTCAGTTCTCTATATGAAAGTGCCTAGCACAGTACCTCTGGTACCTAATGGGCCCAGATACGACTATTGACACTAAATGACTCCCTGAATGGAAGACTTCTATTCTGCAAGGCATTTATTAGCTTTTGAAATCACATTAATTCTTAATTCTATGCTTTTTATTTATTTTTAAAGCTTTATATTCATATTAAAAGGATGGACACAGAGGATTTGGTGGCATAAAAGTAATTCTGAATAGTCTTGTGAAAAGTTGATCAAGTGGAGTTAGTAGTGTTTTTACTAAAAAAAATTATTAAAAGGCATTTTTTTTGTTTTGTTTTAATTATGTTTGTTCTGGTAATGTTGATGTCCAACACTTTATTTTTCAGGGCTATCAGTTCACATTTCTGTTAATATACGCTCTCAAAATGTGCTCATCACTAAAGCACCAAAAGTCTTCACCATAGTTCACTAGTCATTAATCCCATTTCCTTCCTTCTCCTTGTGGTAGCCCCAGTTTTGCAGTCAGATTTCAAGGGTTTCTTTTTATCTGTCCCTTTGATTTTTGTATTCTGTGATGAATGATATTTGACTTTTTCCTTCTGACTTATTTTGCTTAACATAATCCCCTCCTATATTATTTTAAATGACAGGATTTCCTCCTTTTTATAAGTGAGTAGTATTCCACTGTGCGTATTTACCATATCTTTGGGTTTTTTTAAAGATGTATTTATGCATTCAAGAACTGGGTTACAGGCCAGAGGTGGGGGGTGGGGGGATAGGGGGGTGAGAAGATTCACCAGAAATAGAGTGGGGAACAGAACAGGCAGATCTACTGAAACACACTGCTAAGGGCAGCAGCGGGTGAAGCAGGAGAGGTCTGCTGCACCATGTAGGTCAACTGCCTGGCCAGTGGCAGGGATCAAACTCATGCTGCAGTGGCTGCTGTCTGCTTCATAGTTTGTTGATTAACCCATCGTACCACCAGGGAGGCCCTGTACTTACCATATCTTCTTAATGTACTCGTCTGTCCTTGGGCGTTCAGGTTGTTTCTATAAATGGCAATTTTTTTTTTAAATGGTGCTATAATGAACATAGGAGTGTGTATATAGTATTTTTTGTGTTCTTTGGGTTGATAATCTAGAAGTAGATCATATGCTGTCTCTTACTTATTTATATATATATATATTTTAAAGATTTCATTTATTTATTTTTTTAAAGATTTATTTATTTATGCATACAAGCACTGGGGTACAGGCTAGAAGTGTGGGGGGTGAGAGGATTCACCACAGAGAGCGGGGAGCAGAAAAGGCAGATCAACAGGAGTACACTGCTGAGGGGAGCAGCGGGCACAGCAGGAGAGGTCTGCTGCGCCATGTAGGTCACCTCCCCGGCCTGCAGCAGGGATCGAACTCGTGCTGCAGTGGCTGTGGTCTGCTTCATAGTGCATTGCTTAACCCACTGCGCCACCAGGGAGGCCCCGATTTCATTTATTTATATACATAAGAACTGGGGTATAGGCCAGATGTGTGGGGCGGTGAGAGGATTCACCGGAGACAGAGTGGGGAGCAGAACAGGCAGATCCACTGAAACATACCGCTGAGGGGAGCAGCAAGCAAGGCAGGAGAGGTCTGCTGTGCCATGTGGGTCCCCGCCCTGGCAGGCAGCAGGGACCGAACTCGTGCTGCAGTGGCTGTGGTTTGCTCCATAGTGTGTTGCTTAACCCACTGCGCCACCAGGGAGGCCCTAAGTCTCTTTTTAAACTCATCTTGTTCATGCCCTCTGTCTGTAGTTATATACCAATTCTGGGGTTCCCTTTCTTACTGATTATACATACTTGATTTTTATTTCTCATGTGTATAACCATTTTTAATGTGATTCACTGAGTGCCTTCTATATACCAGGAATTTTTAAAGGCTGTGTATTAATCATTTTCCCTTCCATTATATCTAGCATAGAAAACACTATGGAACATATATAAATAAATGTATATAAATACATTATGTGGGGCCTCCCTGGTGGCACAAGGGGTTGAGAACCTCACTGTGTGGCTTCTGCAGCCATTGCAATACAAGTTTGATCCCTGGCCAGGGTGGGGACCCACACGGCCCAGCAGAACTCTCCTGCACGCCTGTCGCTCCCCTCAGCAGTGTGTTTCAGTCTATCTGCCTGTTCTGTTCCCCACTCTTGTCTCTGGTGAATCGTCACCCCACTCCCCAACCCCCCCCCACCATGCCTCTGGCCCATACCCCGGTTCTTGTATGCATACATAAATAAATCTTTTAAAAAGTTAACTTCTTATTCATAGTAAATAATATTCACTTAAGCGTAAAGGAAATGTATTTTGTTAACTTAATAATATGCAGTGCTGTGTAGAGGGGAAAACATTATTTATTCTCTTGAGGCCAAAATAAGCATTAACCTGGAAGAGACTGGGTGGAAAGGCGTCCCAGCCAGTGGCTTCTTTACCTCCCCTCACATAATGCTTGATTTACATAGGATATGGCCAATAAGATGGTTATTCTTCTTTGAGGAAAGGAGGGTGCACTGAGGCAAGCACTTGGGAGAAACAAAGAAGTTGTTTAATGGGCTTCATTTTTTGAGGGAAGGGCAAATGTTAATTTCCAGGTTGGGCAGGATGCATACCTTAAAAAAGTAATCCTTGTAGCTAATTTGTGTATGAGAAAGGCAGGAGTTTAGGAGATTTAAGATTTTATCATAAGGAAATGTCTTTTTGTCCATAGTTTGAGGGTCACTCCAGGGAGGCCATAGTCAGTACTAAGGGCTGAGGGCTCAATGCAGGCTCTTCACAGCAGACCTTTTATCTGCTGCCTCTGCCTTTGTTTATTTGTGGGTTTTTCCCCCACATTTTCTCCATATTTATTTTGTTTTCTTTCACAACTTTTATACTTATAATAATATGGATTGATTAAAGTATACTGACACACAGGAGTGTGAGAATGCATTTATGTAGGCTCTTGGGAGTTTTAAGAATTCCAGCAGTTACTGTATTAACCACTAACTGACCATCCACACTTGCTGAGGGTGGAGCTTCCTTGGGAATTTCCTTGGCCAGTTTTCCTTTTTTGGCCTTATATTAAGTTTGTTTCCAAGGATCTGCTTGCTAGGGCTTTAGGTAGGGCATTTAGGATAAACTTGTTTACACCAGCACAAAATAAATTCTCCTTACAAAATACAAATACCAGTGTATTTAGGTTGTGTGGACCAACAATAGTATGATGCTATGTATACAATAAAAATTTTTAAAAAGCAATAACCTTTTAAAACAAACCAATGTTGGGGAGTTGTCCTAACTATAAAGGGCAAGGAAGAACTCTCAAACAATAGTTTCTTTATTGCTATTACCAATTGGAGTTGCTTGCTGTGACATGCCTTTTTAATTCTTGGCCTCAATGAGCTAAATAAATTCTCTTTAACTTCTTTAAATCCCTTAGGAACAATTGAGTATCAGCAATTTCAGGGTATTTGGGAGGAAGGTCCTAAATCCGTAAGTCATGATTATAGGAATGTGTAGACTCTGCGCTGTGAAATCGACTCTTGGCTGTCTTTCCACTGACTTAAGTCTCTCCTTTTCTGTTGGTAAGTTTAGGAAGTCAGCAGATGCAGAGACAGATAAGGTTGTGATGAGGTAAGACAAATAGGGAATATTTTGACCTGGTTATATTTTCTTCTCAGTTATAAGGCTGGAGTCTTAGCAGTTTGTGGCATAGTGATCAATGAAAGTTGGTTATTAGTTAGGTTTCCTATTACCTGAAGGCAGTAGGGGATGCTGTACTAAGAACATCTTGTTTGTTTGTTTTCCAGCTTGGTATTACAATGTAATAGACAGCATTGGCTTGAAACACTGATTATCAGGTTAAGCAGGTACTGGTGACTCAGTAAGTCTTTTTCTTGAGTCATAAGTGATCTATCTGGGGCATTAGGGGAGTGAATTTAAAGATGTTTCTTCATTTTAGATGTAGCAAAATTCAAAGGTTTGGTTTTTTTAATTGGAGAAATAGTTTCATATTTTGTGAGATATATTTATTGTGTAACATCAGCAATTCCAGAGGTCCAGAGACTATCATTCTGTTGCTGGAGTATTCTTGCTAAGGATGTGGAAAGACAGTAGTTCAGAGTAGACAACTAGGAGTCATGTTTACTGATTTAGCTATTTACTGCATGTTGTAGGTTACGGACTCAGGACTTTTAACAGTAGCTATAGTTTCCTGTGGTTACCTTGGGTTAGACTGAAGTCATTCTGAATCTCCCTAATTGTACGTAGTTTATCTGTACTTCTGCATGTATCTGTTCTCATTGCAATAAAACCTATTTGGGTTTTTTTTTTGTTTGTCCTTGATGCAACTTACTGGCAGCTAGTTATGATTAGACAAAAAAACATGTTACAAGAGCAAGGAAAAAAGATTGTGATTTTAAGTAGGAAACATCAGGGGGAAAAAATTTGAAACTTGGGCTGAGCTGTGAAAGGTGGGAGGATTCAGAGTGGGGCAAGGCATTATACCAAATAAGGGGAAAGCATGAGGAAAGATAAGCGTGAGAGTGTGTGTGTGTGTGTGTGTGTGTGCGCGCGCGCGTGCGTGCATGCAGGAGCCCGCACGCTGCTAGGGTGTGAATGGAGGCTGAGCAGAGAGTGGATAGATAGTTTGAATGGATTGATGTGTTCAGATTAGAAAATGTAAAAAAAGAATTTAAAAGGTATAGGAAGTGTTTTAGATTTATCTTATAAGAAGGATGCTGCTGAAGCATTTTGAGTAGTGAAATGATATAAAATGGTATTTTGGAAATATTGTCAGTATGCAGTGTAGATTGAGGATAAATATGAGGGAGGAGAGGCTATTACATTTACATTTAAGTGAAAAAGAATAGCCAGCATTATAGCAGCACTTAGACTGGAAAGGAAACTGTAGATACAAATAATTGTATGAACAAAGGCTTCTAGGGAGAGAGTTGAAATAGAAATAACTGGGTTTTTGGGCCTCCCTCTTGGCACAAGGGTCACAGCACAGTGAAGCTGTCCACACTACTGCAGCTTGAGTTCAATCCCAGTCCAGGGAGCTGACCCACATGGTGCAGCAGACTTCACCTGTCTCTCCTGCTGCTCCCCCAGCAGTATGTTTCAGTCTGTCGGCCTATTTTGCTCCCCACTCTGTCTCTGGTGAATCCTCTCACCCCCTGCACCTCTGACCTGTACCCCAGTTGTTGTATGTATAAAAAATAAGTCTTTTTAAAGAAGAGTTTTAAAAACATTGAAGTCTAATTTAAATAAAAGTAATTCATCCATTTTAAATGTGCAATTTGATGAACTTTGACAGTTTTATACCCACTACCACAGTCATGATATAGAACAATTTCATGACCCCAAAAGTTCCTCTTTACCCCTTTCTAGATCCTCCTCCTCCATCCAGCCTTGGCCCTGGACAGCCTCTGATTTACTTGCTATCATTGTAGGTTTGGGTTTTTTCCCTTTTCCAGAGTTGTCTATAAATTAAGTTTTACAGTCTTTTGTGTCTGGATGCTTATACTTAAGCACAATGCTTTTGAAATGTATCCATGTGTATTTGTAGCAGTCGTTCTGAGTAGTAGTCTGTTGAGTGGATACACCACAGTTTGTTTATTCATTCACCAAACCATGGGCATCAGGTTTTTTCCATTTGAGAACTGCAGTGAATAAAGCTGCTCTAAACATTAGAGTGGAAGTCTTCTATGAACGTGTTTCATTTACCTTGAGTAAATAATCACAGTCATTCTCTTACGGTATATTAGACTTCATAAGAAATCACCAAATTAGTTTCCAAAGTGGCTGTCATTGATCACTGTCCATGTAGGAGGGTTTCAATTGCTCCACGTCCTTATTAACACTGGGATCATCAGTCTTTTTAATTTTAGCCAATAATGAAATTATAAGGCAGAAAAATAGAATGAATAAAATGGGGAGGTGTAGTGTGTAGTGTGAGAAGCTAATTTGGAGACAGTGGCAGCAGCAATACCAATTTTATAATTGGTAGCTGAAATCTTACTTCAGTTTATCTGATTTATTGAGTTGTAATGCTGCTCTTCTTCATGTTAGCTATTTGACAGTTTAAGATGTCTCCTGGTAGAAACCTCCTCCTTGCCCACCCCTACCATCACACCCCAGAGGCTCTATGACTTCTTTTACAGAACTTGTAGCAGAAGGTGCTCTGGAGTGAGGTGGTCAAGGACTTGAAGATTGGCTCAGCATGACCTTAAATTGTCTCTTTTCTTTTTGTATTGATACCAAAGAGCAAGGCTTCTGATGGTTATTTGTCTTTTCTAAGCTTTAGTTTTCCCCATTTGTCAAATGTGAAATAATAAATGGTTACATTTAGTACAGGTATTAATGCAAAGTCAGCAGTTAGAAGTAGTTGCTCCCATTGCCACCACCATGATGAGTAGTACCTGAATATTGATTTTAGTCTCCTAGTAACTTGTAACTTCCTTGCAAATTCTGTAATTTTTTTTCCTTCCTAACTGATCTCCCCACTGTTCATTTCCCACACAGTATCCATAGTAATTTTGTTAAGCAGGTTACTCATCAGGTTATTTGCCTGTTACAGTCATGTCAGTGGCTTCCACAGTCAAGTGCTTCCTTTATCCTTGTCTGTGCACAGATATCTCAGGAAAGCCTTGATTGCATCCACAATTCTCAGTACCACCTAGATTCTCCTTGCTGTCATTGGCATTATTTGTTCAATCTTTCTCCTGTCCATAATACTTGTAAATCTGTAAATGCTGGCACGTGGTAAGTGCTCAGTAAATTTTTTGAGTAGATTACCTTGTTTTAAGTTCCTTAAGGATAAAAACTTTTCCTACTTAAATTTAAATTCCTATTGACATTTCACATTGCTTTCTGTAGCATGAAATTTTTTTAATGATTGATTTATTTATGCATACAAGAGCTGGGGTGTAGACAAGAGGTGCTGGTGGGGAGTTGTGAGAGGGTTCATCAGAAACAGAGTGGGGAGCAGAACAGATGGACTGACTGAAATGCTTGCTGAGGGAAGCAGCAGGCCACACAAGAGGTCTGCCATGCCATGTGAGTCAACTCCCTGGCCGGGGATTGAACTCGTGCTGTAGTAGCTGCAGATTGCTTCAGTGCTGACATTTTACCCCTTGTACCACCAAGGTGGCCCCTATAGCATAAGGGATATGTATGAATCTTGGTAGTGGCTCCAAATCCACTGTATATTGATAATTGCAGAGAATTGTCAGGTCAAATGTGTGAAGTTTTAAAAATTATTTTTATCCTGACACTAAACTTTATAGAAAGTTTGGAAAACAGAAGAGGTAAAAGAAAAAAATGTTCAGAAGATGGTGGAGAGCTCTCAGACTGCTCTCCAAGAGCTTTAATCACAGGTTCTTACCAGGTGTGTTGGAACCTCTGTTCTTGAAGAATTTTAAACATTTGTAATTTGGTAGATGAAATTGATCTTACTTTCCTTCCTTTATTTGATTTTCTTAGTTATAATGCTGCTGTTTTCCTTGTTCTTGAATCCTGGGGTAGGTGTCTGAACATTGGTGTCCATTTATCTGTTCTTAGGTTCTTGCCATATCTGTTTTGACACCCTAACTTTAAATCTATTTGCTGTGTGACAGTACTAGTTCTCTTTAATAGTTTTTGTCTATGGGTTTTTATCTTTATTGTTTTTTTTTAAAGATTTATTTATTTATGCATACAAGCACTGGGGTACAGGCCAGAGGCGTGGGGGGTGGTGAGAGGATTCACCAAAGAGAGCAGGGAGCAGAACAGGCAGATTAACGGAAGTACACTGCTGAGGGGAGCAGTGGGCACAGCAGGAGAGGTCTGCCGCGCCATGTGGGTCCCCTCCCTGGCCGGCAGCAGGGATCGAACTCGTGCTGCAGTGGCTGTGGTCTGCTTCATAGTGTGCCGCTTAACCCACTGCGCCACCAGGGAGGCCCTATTTTTATTGTTTTTTAAGATTTTATTTATGTATATAAGAACTATGGTACAGGCCAGACAGGGGTTTGGGGTGTAAGAGGATCCACCAGAGACAGAGTGGGGAACAGAACAGGTAGATCAACTGAAACACACTGCTGAGGGGAGCAGCAGGCAAGGCAGGAGAAGTCTGCTGTGCCATGTGGGTCACCTCCCTGGCCAGCGGCAGGAATCAAACTTGTGCTGTCACTGCTATTTGCTTCATAGTGCGGTGCTTAATCCATAACACCTCAGGGAGGCCTGGTTTTTATCTTTTTAGAGTAAGTCTTTTTCTTTTCTTACCTTCTCTTCTCCTTCTCACGCTCCCCTTCTTCCACCCTTTTGGGTGGAAAAGCCTTTTATGGCTACTTAACTGCTTGTGTGTGATCTTTCCTCAGTAGAATAACTATTATCCTAGAAATACCTCTTTTCCTTCCCTGACTTCTGATTCTCAGTGTATAACCTAGTATAAATGTTCCAGACCTGGCATGGAAAAAAAGGATCATTATATGTTGCATCTCAGCACACATAGTTGTTGGGGGAAGCAGAGGGTGTATGCTGCACATATATAGGTATGTCTGTGTATGCTGTTAAAAGTTGCCAGTGGTATTTCTTGAAAAGAATCATTCTTTTTTTTTTTTTTAAAGATTTATTTATTTATGCATACAAGCACTGGGGTACAGGCCAGAGGTGAGAGGTGTGGGGGGTGATAGGATTCACCACAGACAGAGCGGGGAGCAGAACAGGCAGATCAACTGAAGTACACTGCTGAGGGGAGCAGCGGGCACAGCCTGAGGGGAGGTCTGCTGCGCCATGTGGGTCCCCTCCCTGGCCGGCGGCAGGGATCGAACTCGTGCTACAGTGGCTGAGGTTTGCTTCATAGTGAGTTGCTTAACCCACTGCGCCACCAGGGAGGCCCGAAAAGAATCATTCTTGTTCTAAATCTTACACCTTTGGTACTTAACTCAGCAGAGTAAAAGGGTTGTCACTCTGTTTTGTTCTCCAGAACTGTTTTCAACATCTTCCTAACTTGTAAAATCTGAAATTATTTGGAAGTACTACATGATTTCACACTGTAGTGATACTCTTTGTGTTGATGGTGTGGTGGTGTTTACTGAAAAGCATACAATGCAGGGGCCTCCCTGGTGGCGCAGTGCGTTAAGCAACGCACTATGAAGCAAAACGCAGCCACTGCAGCACGAGTTCGATCCCTGCCGCTGGCCAGGGAGGGGACCCACAGGGCGTAGCAGACCTCCCCTGCCTTGCCCGCTGCTCCCCTCAGCAGTGTATTTCAGTCCATCTGCCTGTTCTGTTCCCCGCTCTGTCTGGTGAATCCTCTCACCTCCCACGTGACTCTGGCCCTGTACCCCAGCTCTCGTGTGCATAAATAAATAAATATTTAAAAAAAAAAAGAAAGAAAAGCATACAATGCAATGGAGTCAGCTTATGTAGGGGGTTAAACTCTTTTAGCATTGATGTGTGATACAAAGCATAGTATTTCATGAGAATTTTCAAATAGAAAGAATAACTTTCTGCATTTAGTATTTTTTCCCTTGAGCACTGGAACTGTCCTTGTTTGTTTGTGTGAAAATAAGATGAATTAATTTACTTTCATTTAAGAGCCATGTTGCACAAAAGTATCCTTTCACCATTAGAATCATATCTTGCCTCTCATGCTTCCTCCTGGGCTCTGCTCCCTCTTTGTGGCAAGTTGGTAGGCAGAATCCATAGCTCTAATTGTTTTTTTCCCTTTTCTTTTTTGAGCATTCTGCCCCTCCATGCGGTATTCTTGTACCAAAACAATCAGGGGCTGTGAGGGAGAAGGAGAGCAGGTGTGGCATATGTATATCAGAAAGATGTTTGGAGAGTACAGGTGAACTTAAATGAGTACATTTGAGTATCTAAAATAAGCTTTGAAGACTCATTTTATCAGTGTCACCCGGATGCCTGGTGGTGATACATCACACAGCCGTAGTTATCAACACTAAGAGATTGACATTGGCACAGCACAGCTGACTGGACCTTCTTCAGCTTTCACCAGTTTTTGTGTGCATTCAATTTTTCTTTTTTTTTGTATATTTCTAATACATAATTCTGTGATGTTAATATAATTTTCATAGTTGTAGGTTTACAGAAAAGTTGTAAAGATAATATAGAGTTCCTCTGTAGTCCACACTCTCTTACCCTGTGGAGGCTTACATCTTAAAGTACATTTCTTAAGCTAACTGACCTATATTGGCATTTTCCTATTAAACCCACACTTTACTCAGATTTTATGAGTTTTCCCCAAATGGCCTTTTTCAGTTCCTGGATCCTGTCCAGGATACTGCATTATTCTTTGTCATTAGATGTCTTTAGGCTCATCTAGACTATTCACAGTTTTTCTTGTTTTTGATAATCTTGACAACTTGGAGGAATTTTGGTTAGTGGTTTATAAACTGTTCTTCAGTGGAGATATGTCTGCAGTTTTTCTCTTGGATATACTAGGACTTGGTTATACTAGACTTTCAAGTCAAAGATAGCAGAAATACAGTACCATTTTTATCACATCGTGTCGGGTGCAAGCTCTCCACATGCTGTGTCACTGTATATGTTGACCTCAGTCACCTGAGGTAATGGTGGCAAGGTTTTGCACTGTAAGGTTACTTTGTTCCCCTTTTCACACACTACTCTTTGGAAGCAAGTTCCTAAATACAATTTATATTGAAGGATGTGGGGGCTTCAATTCAACCTCCTAGAAGGGATGTTATCTACAAAAACTACTTGCACTTATTCTAACAGGTATTTTAATTGGAAAACAGCATGAGTACTGAACCAGTCTAATATATTTGTTCTTTGCAGGGTGGGAAACCCCGTAAACATCGGAAGGATCGGCTACAAGATTTAATTGACATAGGCTTTGGCTATGATGAGACAGATCCATTTATTGATAACTCAGAGGCTGTGAGTAATGTATCTGTACTATAACAGAATTTCTTTGTTTTTGTTTTTTAGAGTACCAGAAGTCAAAAGTAAAATAACTGAAATAGATCAGCAAATGGTTTTTGTTAAGCTATTAATGTATGACTAAATTGTTTCCGGTTTTATACTCTTACAAAATATTGAACATCAGTGATCTTTGTGTCCTGAGTAAACATGATGTGCGTTATCTACAGTGTGCAGATATATGTGTAAGGATGATTTTCTAGCAACAGAATTAGCATCTTGGTGTTTGCATCTTCAATATTTGTTTGTTTTACCAAACTTGGACAGGTGTGTTTTAAAATAAATTCCAGATAAGAGCCATGAACTCTTGAAGATTGGAGCTGCTGGATTGAAGTAAATCTGGCAGATATCTTTAAAATCTACTTAATTTTTTTTATAGCTGCCAAGCCTTTCTACAATGCAGTAATTGATTGCCGGCTTTTACCCCATCTGTTTTGGTCAAGTCCTGTAAGTTTCCCCCTAGAATTGGCTGGCTCTCCTAGAAGAAAATGGAATTTAGGAGCACATTTAAGGACTGCAGATCACTGATCACATAATAAATGAATGGGGGTGTGTCATGTTTTAGAATAGGTAAGGTGTATGATCTTAACATTCTTTTCAGTGAACTAGAGTCATCAAGCTAGGGGTTTATGATATCATCTACTGTGTGTGGTGGCTACTTAGGATAAACAGAAAATGACACTATGCTGTTATATCACCTATAAATTAGTACAGTTTTTCACTTTTACTTGGTAGTATAGATGATGACAAGGCATCTGGTGCTAGGAGAGTGAGAGAAAGAAGTTTGTAGCATGAAGCACATTGACAGCCACATCATACTCCTAAATTATTTTGATGCCCTAAATGTAAACTGGTTTACCATACCAGGCAACCTGATCTGCAGAAATAAAATAACAACAATGTCCTTTGGAGTAGAGTGGCCTCCCTCTCATCAAAAAGATTGTCAACCAGCATGGGGTGTTTTTCAAGAATATTGATCTTGATTTGGAAATCAAGTCAGTAGTCCTAGATCCTGGTCCTGACTTGGTTTCTCATTTCCTTTCGACCAGGAACAAGTCTTTCAGCATTACCGATTTTATCTGAATTACTCTGAGACTAAAAGAAGATAATAATGTTTTGAAAAACATAAAGCAAGTGTAAAGCAGTACTTTTAGTGTTAACATTATAGGTAGAGCAGATTTTGAATCATAATAGCTCAAGAAGGAAATTTGCCATATGTAAATGGACATTGCATCTACTCTTTTGTGTTACACATACTTAGGCTTACATAAACAGCATGTTTAAAATTAATAAATAATTTTTTCAGAGCAATTTTAGGTTTACAGCAAAATTGGCAAGTTCAGAGATTTCCCACATCTTCCCATCCCCATATCTGCATATCCTTTTCCATTGTCAGAATCCCCAGTACTAGGGTGGTACATTAGATATGAATGAACTGATAGTGATATATCTTCACCCAGAGCCAGTTGTTTACCTTGGCTTTATTCTTGGTTGTTTACATTGTGTGGGTTTTGGTATAATGACATGTGTTCCATTATTATAGTATCATACAGTATAGTTTCACTGAGCCAAAAAAAAAAATCTGTCTTCTGCCTATTCATCCCTCCCTAACTCCTGATAACCACTAATCTTTTTTCTGTCTCCATAGTTTTGCCTTTTTAAGAATGCAATATAGTTGGAAACACTATATGTAACCTTTCATAAATAGCATTTTTAATAATTTCTTTTGCTGTGGTTGGAATATTTGTATAAAATGTTTTTCAAACTGACTTTTGCAGACCATCGTTGGATTACATATTCATTTAAAGAGTGTAGCTAGCACTTTTAAAGAAAAAGGAAATAGAATAGAATAGGAACTATCATAGTAAATCATTGGCAGATTGTGATTTTGTGTGTGTGTGTGTGTGTGTAAGCACTGGATTTTTTTTTTTTTTAAGCACTGGATTTTGAGTTGTAATATATTTACCGATTGTGGTATGGTGAAGAAAATTTGAAATGTACTGCCTTAATAAGTAATAAAGTTCGTAAGCATAAGTTGAATGAAAGTTAAACAAGCATTTACTGACAGTTTTAGGACAAGGTAGCAGCCTATTTTATGAAGAGGAAATTGAGCGAAAATACAGGGTATTTACTTGCAAAGTAATTTCATATAATTGTCCTGCACAAATTGTTTGGTTCTTTTTACGAGATAATTCGGACATAAAACAATGATGATTCTTAGTTCTTTTTACTTTGACTGTTTTGTCTTTTTATTGATTTATCAGCAAGCTTTTACTGTTTCTATGCTATTTGATAGGGTATAAAATAATTTAGTTCTGATTAGTTTTCAGAATCATGTACTACTTACTTTAAATACCTGAAAATACTTTTGACGATTATTTTTATTTATTTTTATTATTTTTTAAAAGATTTATTTATTTATGCACACAAGCACTGGGGTACAGGCCAGAGGTGTGGGGGGAGAGAGGATTCACCACAGACAGAGCAAGGATCAGAACAGGCAGATCAACAGAAGTACACTGCTGAGGGGAGCAGCGGGCACAGCAGGAGAGGTCTGCCGCGCCATGTGGGTCCCCTCCGTGTCCGGCAGCAGGGATCGAACTCGTGCTGCAGCGGCTGCTGTTTGCTTCATAGTGCGTTGCTTAACCCACTGTGTCACCAGGGAGGCCCCTTGACGATTATTTTTAGTCTCACATTTCTACTGTCAAATTCTAAAGACCGAAAGAAAATGTTTTCTTATTATTAATAAATATTAACAGACAGGTGTTTTTTATACCCCCAAAATATTGATGGCAAATGACTTGTTTTGGGTCACACTAGCTAGTCATTGGCAAAGGATTTAAATACCGCCTTCTGATTCTCAAGTTCAGTGCTCCATTGCCCCATAACACATTCTACTGGAAAGGCTGCATTAAATGCACATAACAAGTTTGTTCTGCTGAAGAGTATTCCGACAGGGATAACTCAGCCTGTGCAGCAGATGTTGAGCACATCCCAACCCTGTAATCTGGTGATGAGTGTTTCCTGGTGAGAAACTGCTTGGTGTAGTGGGCAGGCTCGGATTCAGCCACTGACTCTGCTATAAACTTATAGAATTGCTTTGGTGAGGTTCTTAACTTTGCTGAATCTGGTTTTCACTTATAAAATGAGGTATTTGCCTTCCCCACCTCAGAGAGTATCAGGAGGACCAAGTGAAATAATTTATATAAAGAGCAATTAGATCATAAAGTAGGGCCTCTCTGGTGACTCAAGGGGTTCAAGCACAGCATTGTGAAGCTATCAGCAGCCACTGCAGCATGAGTTTGATCCCCAGCCAGGGAGGGGACCCACATGGCGCAGCAGACCTCTCCTGTCTCTCCCGCTGTTCCCATCAGCAGTGTATTTCAGTCAGCCTGCCTATTGTGCTCCCCACTCTGTCTCTGGTGAATCATATCACCCCCCGCACCTCTGGCCTGTACCCCAGTTCTTGTATACATAAATAAATCTTTTTTTAAAGAAGATCATAAAGTAGTGTACACAGATGTAAGCCAACAGTACAGGTGTATTTATCTTATCACAGTTAAACATTTTCAGAATAATTTCTATAGTCTTTTCATGTTTAACCTTTACTCCTCATGTCACTCCTTTACTGCACATAATATTGGACCCTTTCTGTGGGGGGAGGGGGGTCTCACCTACAGATATTTAGAGCAGCCCATCAACTGGAACAAGAAGAAAGGATTGTATTTCCTTTTACTTTTTTTCCCTCCTCACTTTCTTTTTGATTTAATATGATTAAATCAAACGTTCTTTTTTCCACTTTCCATATAACTTAAAAGGATACAGGTTAAAATCACAACATTTGTTCTTAACCTTAACCTCCCCTGCCTCCTGCCCCATAACTAGCACGTTATGGATATTCCTTGCCTATGGCAAAAAACTCTCCTTGAAAGTCTGAGTTTATTAAAGGCTAATTGTATAATATGAAGAATCCATAAGTGGAGTTCTGGGGATCCCAGGAAGTTGGTACATTGCTTGGGTTAGAGAACTAGTTCTATTTCTCACATTGTGAATTCCTTTATTGGTTAAGATTTAACCTTTGTTTAATGTTTGCTTTTGTCTATCTTAATCAAGTGAGATAATGATAAGGATTAAAATCCAGGCTTAGGGGCCTGGATTTTAGTGGTGCAAGTTCAATTCCCAGCCAGAAAGGGGACCCACATGGCCCAGCAAACCTCAGCTGCCTTGCCCACTGCTCCCCTCAGCAGTGTATTTCAGTTGATCTACCTGTTCTGCTCCTTGCTCTGTCTCTGGTGAATCCTCTCACCCCCCGCAACTCTGGCCTGACCCCAGCTCCTGTATGCATAAATAAGTAAAATCTTAAAAAATAATAATTAAAAAGAAAAATCCAGGCTTAGAGGACATCAGGTTTAAATGATACTTTCGGTCAAGCTTTCAGTCTGATTTAAACAATTTGAGGGCACAGTGGATTGAGCACAACACTGTGAAGCATCTGCAGCACAGCAGCACGAGTTTGATCCCCGGCCAGGGAGGGGACCCACGTGGCACAGCAGACCTCTCCTCCCTTGCCCATACTTCAGTCAGTCTGCCTGTTCTATTCCCCCTTTCTGTCTCTGGTGAATCATCTCAGCTCCCACAACTCTGGCCTATACCCCAGCTCTGTTTGCATAAAAAAAAAAAATTTTTTTTAAAAAAATAAACAATTTGAGTCCCTTCCTCAAAGCAAATGCTAGGCTCATGATATAAACCCTCAGTATATGCTTACTCAACTGGGAAATTGGAAAATCATTTTTCTGCTTCCCTTTAAAACTCATATGCTATTTCTCTTTTCTTTTTTTTTTTTTTTAAAGATTTATTTTATTTATGCATACAAGAGCTGAGGTACAGGCCAGAGGTGTGGGCGGTGAGAGGATCCACCAGAGGCAGAGTGGTGAGCAGAACAGGCAGACTGACACTGAGGGAGCAGTGGGCGAGGCAGGAGAGGTCTGCTGCATGCACCATGTGGGTCCCCTCCCTGGCCGGCAGCAGGAATCGAACTTATGCTGTAGTAACTGTGGTTTGCTTCATAGGGCGTTGCTTAACCCACTGCGCCACCAGGGAGGCCCTATTTCTCTTTTCAATGTTTAAAACATCCCTCCACTTGAAAGCTTAGAACAGAGAAGAAATAATTTTGTTATTCTTTATAATATCCATATGAATAATATATACTAATATAGTAGGAAATTAAATTTATTCTTTAGATGTTTTTATTGTTTTTTTTTTATCAGAATCATTTGTCATTGGGAATAGTAGCAATGATCCTTAAATTTTTCTCAGTAGATGATATACTTAGAATTTGCTTCATTATATTTCAGAAGTTCCTTTCTTATTAAATGCTCAGTAATCAGAGCTCATTTTATTCCAGATATTTACTTTTTCTAAATTTATTCTACAAACATTCTTGTTGCAGTCAATTTTACAGGTAGTATTTAAGAAAGATGCTAACATTATGATTAAATTTCTTTGACATTTGTTGACTTAAACATAGTAGGAAATATCTGAAATTTCTTTTTTAATTTAGTATGATGAATTAGTTCCTGCTTCTCTAACAACAAAATATGGAGGCTTTTATATCAACACTGGCACATTACAGTTTCGCCAAGCTTCAGATACTGAAGAAGAAGATATTACAGACAACCAAAAGCACAAGCCACCCAAAGTGAGTTTCTCCAGCATTGCAATGGTGATGAAGGGGCTCAAGCAATCAGATACACTTTTGAATTTTATTTGTGCCACAGCTGTGAATAAAAGAAAAAGCAAAATGTTAACCATTGTTTAATGACTCTATAGCTAACTACATGCTTTAAAGTAAAATTAATATTATATGTGAAAACTGATATGTAGATCATAATAGAATTGTATTTTCTTTTAAACCATGTCTTTCCATATGTGGTCTAATAATTTACTGTTTCGGGGATAAAGTTAAGTTTCTAGGATAGGTTAAGGTTTGGTACAGAAATGAGTGTTAGTCGTCATTACTTTTCTTAAGATGTAATTTGTAAACCAAATTCTGTTGAACATACACATTATATTTGGGAACTGGATGGAATGCCCTCAGGTATGTTTTTAAGTGTGATCCAAAGACTTATGCCAAAATGTTTGTTTAAAAAGCAGATTATAGGGGGGCCTCCCTGGTGGTGCAAGGGGTTGTCTCAGCACTGTGAAACTATCAGTAGCCACTGCAGCATGAGTTCAATCCCTGACCAGGGAGCTGACCCACATGGCACAGCAGACCTCTCCTGTCTTGCCTGCTTCTCCCCTCTGCATTGTATTTCAGCAGTCTGCCTGTTCTGCTCCCCACGCTGTCTCTGGTGAATCCTCTCAAACACACCTCTTCCTCCCCATCCAGTCCCCTCTGGTTAACACTCCAGCTCTTGTATGCATAAATAAATAAAATAAATCTTTTTTTAAAAAAGATTATGAAAATAGACTATAAGGCCATACCTCAGATAACTGAATCAAAACCTCAGGTTAGAAGTACTCATGAACCCCAAAAATCTGCATTTTCAATAACCAGTGCACATTGAAAGTTGAGAAAAACTACTTTGGACAAATGGTGGGTTGATAACATCAGAGAGTAAAAGTATTGATCCTTCAGTGAGCAGTACCTTTTCTCACTTTGCAGATTCCCAAAATAAAAGAAGAGGATATTGAGATGAAGAAGCGGAAACGGAAAGAGGAAGGGGAAAAGGAGAAGAAACCAAGGAAAAAAGTTCCCAAGCAGCTGGGGTATGTTTAATCAAATGTTATAAGTGAACTTAATAGTGCCACATGATGACTAGCTCTCCTTTTAGAAAGATATATTTAGCATGAATTAATTCAGCTTAGCTGCCTCTAATTTAATACAGTATAATGTCAATGACTAACATTAGTAATACTGTATTTATGAAAAATAAGTAGAAGGCTTTGTCACCTTAGAGATTCATGGTGTTTTAGAAAGTTCAAATTTGTTTATTAAGTATTTCACTCACTGCAACTTTTTACCAACAAGAGCTAGTTTGGAAAGGTGGTATAAACAATGAACAAGTTATTTTGATCTTTTTGAATAAAACTAACTTTAGATACCTGAGGTTGAGGGTTGGCATTAGTCTACATATCAATGATTTATGGTGGTTTTAATACAAAAAAGTAATTTATTTTATTTAGCTATTCTTAATGCTTTTCACATTGTAAGTAATGATATTGCTATAAAAACCAAGAATTTCTTAAAAACCTTAAAGTCATAAGATTAAAATGCTTATACAGTTTTATGCAGTCATAAAAATGACCAGTTGTCCCTTCTCTTGACTTTTTTTTTTTTTGCAGAACTGAGATACTTTTAGAAACTTGTATTTGCGGCTAAATTCTGCTTCCTGCCCAAAAAAAAAAAAAAAGGCAGGGAAGGTACATCTGAATTTTGAACTATCAGTATCTAAAAAGTTGTTGTAGGGAGAGGTATTTATCCCCTGAAATTATTAAGGAAAAAAAAATACATATATCTACACACATACATATATATGTATGTATACACAACACATACATATATTACTATGTGTATATACAACACATACATATTACTAATGGTTGTTTATTTATTTTACATAACATATCTTCCAGTGAGGACCAAAAATTCTTCTGGACAAATTTTAAAAGACCTATAACACTCAAGAAAGACTACTTGTTGTTTATAAGGAAACTTTTTGGGGGACTGAAGACTTTTATAGTGTCTTTTATTGAATTTGTCTTTCTCTTAAAATTTTACTTTATTTAGCAAACATTTATTAAGTGTCCTCCATATATCAGGTACTGTTCTGGGTTTTGGGTATATAACAGTAAGTCAAGTATGGACCTGCTTTTCACATATTAGCAAACTTAGGTTTTCTGGTGCACTTAAAAGCATGTAAGCCATAGAAATAGGGAAAAATTGCTTAGAAATGGAGACCGCCCCTTTCACATAGTTTCTGGGGTAAACTTCGTCATTGAGAAAGTTGTCATTGAAAATTGCACATAATCTGTCTGATTGCCTCCTAAAGCTGTTCCTAGAATCAAAAATCAAAAATGATCTGAAGCAGTGGCATGTAGAATAGGGTCTGATAGATAGGTGACATGGTGATAGGTGAGGCATACAGTGGGGTGCAGAGGGATTTGTATTTCCTTACTAGTTTAGTTTGGTTTAGTTGTAGCACAAACTACCTGGAGTACTAGTTTGGGTGTCCCTTGTTCACTTCTTTGGTTGTACGACAGCTCTTTTCTCAGCAACAGTGCCATTTCATTGCTTGGCTAAGTCTTTATAGGCCTGCTAAAGAATGTGACTCTTCTGTAAAAGGTAGTAAGATTAAATAAGTGTATCTTTCTTTAGTCCTTTTGTTTTCTCCTCTCTAGTGGTCACATACCTGTCTGCCTACCATCATCCAAATGATAGTGATGAAGATGCTGTTGTAAAAGTGTAATTTAATAAGAAATGTGCTCTCCTACCTATTAAGTGATCATTTTAATTCTGTGCCTGCTTAGTTACATAGAAGTTTAACCTTTCAAATCATATCTAACTTAATTGAACACTTTTTTCTTCACAGAGTTGTGGCTCTAAATTCACATAAGTCTGAGAAAAAGAAGAAACGTTATAAAGATTCACTCTCTCTAGCCGCAATGATACGAAAATTTCAGAAAGAGAAGGATGCATTAAAGAAGGAGTCTAACCCCAAAGTCCCTGTGAATGTATCGACCTCGTCTCTGAATAAACCCCCTTCCACTGCTGTAGCCTTGGGAAATGATGTTTCAGATTTAAATCTGAACAGTGCTGATCCGGACCTCCCCATTTTTGTTAGCACAAATGAACATGAACTGTTTCAGGAAGCTGAAAATGCCCTAGACATGCTAGATGATTTCGACTTTGACAGATTACTGGAAGCTGCTTCTGATGGTAGTCCCCTCTCTGAGTCAGGGGGAGAGAATGGAAACACCACCCAGCCAACCTACACCTCTCAGGTTATGCCCAAGGTGGTACCTACACTCCCAGAGGGTCTACCTGTCCTTCTTGAAAAACGTATTGAAGACCTTCGTGTAGTAAGTGCGATAATCCACTTTTGTTTTTCATTGGCTGAACAAACATAACAAAAACTGCTTTTTAAATTTTTTTAAAGATGTATTTATGCATACAGTAACTGAGGTGCGGGCCAGAGGTGTGAGGGTTGAGAAGATTCACCAGAGATAGAGTGGGGCACAGAACAAACAGATCGACTGAAACACTCTGCTGAGGGGAGTAGCAGACAAGGGAGAAAAGGTCTGCCATACCATGTGGGTCACCTCCTTGGCAGGGAACAGGGATAGAAGTTGTCCTGCAGTGGCTATGTTTTGCTTCACAGTGCATTGCTTAACCCATTGTGCCACCAGGGAGGCCCTAAATGCTTTTTAAAGATAAGAAAAGTAATGTTACAGGGCAGGGAGAGGAGCACTTAGAACCTTTAAGCCTGCCCTCTCTGAATGGGTTTTGCCATTTGCCGCATTAAGACAAACATATAAAACTTTTAATGGAAAGGAACTTTAATACAACTAGGGTATAATAAAGAAAGAACAAAGAATATAGTTACTAAGTTAAGCATTTAAAGTTACTTATCTTTTTGAGGGTAAAAGTTTAGCCAAATAGGATTGGCTTAAAGCAAGGTTTAAAAACCTGGCACACATTTAAAGGACCTTTTAGTAGAGACCCATAGAAAAGGGTTAGAAAGAGTTAGACAAATTTGGGAGGAAAAGAGTAAAATTAAAATTAAGATGAAAGCTGCCATTGCTAACCTCCCCACGGGTTTTTCACCCACATCTGTTTTAACTAGTTTAAGACTAAAAAGCAAGCACAGTTTTTTTACATGTCCCTCTGCTCCACGTGCCCCATCCAGGTCTCTTTGCTGTTTTTTATTTTCCCTTCTTCTCTCTTTTCTGCAGAAATTTTTTTATTTTTAGCTTTACCCACTTAGGGTAGAACTAGGATTTTGGGAACTTTTCTTTTTTCTGGGACCACCCTGTTACAGTAATACAACACAACACTCATATAAAAAAAAATTTTTTTTTGGTATTTTCTTTTAGGCATTGTATGTATGCATAGGCATTTATTTATTTTTTTTTCAAAGATTTATTTATTTATGCACACAAGCACTGGGGTACAGGCCAGAGTTGCAGGGGGTGAGAGAATCCACCAGACAGAGCAGGGAGCAGAACAGGCAGACTAACCAAAACACACTGCTGAGGGGAGTGGCTGGCGAGGCAGGAGAAGTCTGCTGGTCCACGTGGGTCCCCTCCCTGGCCAACGGCAGGGATCTAACTCATGAACTCCTGCTGCATTGGCTGTGGTTTGCTTCATAGTGCATTGCTTAACCCACTGCACCACCAGGGAGGGCCCCTGCATAGGCATTTTTTTTTTTTTTTTATTGATATAAGAACTGGGGTACAGGCCAGAAGTGCAAGGATCCACGAGACAGAGTGGGGAACAGAACAGGCAGATCGACCGAAACACACTGCCGAGGGGAGCAGCGGGCAAGACAGGAGAGGTCTGCCTCACCATGTGGGTCACCTCTCTGGCCGGCGGCAGGGATCGAACTCGTGCTGCAGTGTCTGCGTTCTGCTTCATAGTGCGTTGCTTAACCCACTGCGCCACCACGGGAGGGCCCTGCATAGGCATTTAAAAAAATAAAAATATATCTATATATTGTATATAACTATAGTTACAATGTAGGTGCAGTTGGTTATTTCACTTCATCTTATATTTTTCTGAATAGGTTTCATAAATATAATTTGGGGGTGGGGGGAGTTAGGAGCAAATAGTAATATTGTGGAAATGTACCTGAATTGGTCCAAGCTATGCTCACATATAGGTGTTTTATAATAGGCTTTACCAGCTAATCCTGGAAAGTTTTGTGTTCCACTAGGACAAACTGAAGAGTTAAACTTTTAGCATGTCATGGTGGATTCCTCTCCAGATCAACCTGGATTCCCAATCTTCATTTGTTTAGCTAGCTGCAAATCCATGTCATCTGCTTCTCTGTTTAATCTGACATGTCTTGATTAAAACATGCCAAATCTCACATAAAATGTCCTTTCACACAGACCCCTCGTAATCTGATAGTGCCCACACCCACTATTGATGCTCACTGTTAAAGTACTGTTTGTTTCTCTAGATATTAATCCATGTGTTTGCAAATATTATCTTAAAATAATTGCTAATGGGATTGTAATGTGTGTACTATTCTACATTTGCTTCTTTCTCCTACGGTTACAATAATCTGTTTAAATCGTGCTTTATATTTTATTAACCATCTCTGTTGTATTTTTTTATCACATTCTAAGTTTAAATATCTGATTAAGGAAGCAAGAAATGTATCTAATTTTTCCAATAACTGGCCTATGGGTTTTATTTATTCTTTTTTTATTTTCTTGTTTTTTTGTTCTTCAGTATTTCTTCTGAGGTTATGACTTAGTAAATTTTAATTTTATTTAATGTATTCCATTAGTCCAGCACTTAGTGAATTGCATTAGAGAATTTTATCACCAATGTTTCTTAGTTTGTAGATTGTGTTTACCATAGTTTTTGCTTTGTTTATGTCTATGTTATTTGGCCTGTAAGATCCTTGATAGCATATCTTCACTGTAATTTGAAAATGATTCTTCTTATGCTATTAATGCTTTTCACCTCAAGTTCTGTTTTATATAATTTTACTACAGTTTGTCTTTTTTTGCATGTACTGTTTTTCTCATCATTTACACTCAACCTTTCAAGTTTCTTTATTTGAGCTCTTTCTTTTATAGACATCATACAAATGAAAACATAGTCTCATAGAAGAATATTTTCTCTCAGAAAGTGATTTTGTCATACCTCTGCCATGTATGTACATTGATGCAATTTTCATTCTGTCATTTTCTTTTATAGTCTGTTTTATTCTTCCCTTTGTCCTTTTGTTTGTTTGTTTCTGTACTTATTTTTTGGGAACGTATACAATCTGTATTTTCATTAATCAAATAGGTATTTGATCTTTTCAGCCACTCTCTATGTGAGGTATGGGTATTGTTTCTTATGGGTAAAAAAATTAGTAGAGTAGGTGAAATAGCCTGGCCAAATCTATACAACTTGGAAGTAGTAGAGCCAGAGTTTAAAAACATGGGTTTGGGCCTCCCTGGTGGCACAGTGCACTGTGAAGCATCCACAGCCACTGCAGACGAGTTTGATCCCTGGCCAAGTTGGTGCAACAGACCTCTCCTGCCGTGCCCACTGCTCCCCTCAGCAGTGTATTTTAGTCAATCTCTGTCTCTGGTGAATCCTCTTATCCCCTGGACCTATGGACAGTGCCCTAGTTCTTATATGCATAAATAAATAAATAATTAACGATAAATAAAAAATAAAACAAGGGGTCACCTGCCCCCAAGTATGTGCATTTTGCTATTTTATGTTGTCCTAAAATCTTTAGTTTCTTCTAGATTTTAAAAAGTACTGATGATGTAATCCATGTTTTTCGATGATAGCTACTATTTATTCAACAAACACCTGAATGTGTGTTGAATGCAGTGCTGCCATGTCCTGTCATTCACAAGGCACCATTTCCCATCCAGGAGCCGGCACCCTGATGAGGTTTAGTGTATTTTGCATACCATGTAGTCTAAATCTCCTGAAGTTAGGTTTCTTCCATTTAATATGTGAGGCAGGTAGTATTCTTGCACTTAAAGGACAAGGAAACTACAGTTTAGAAAAGCTGAAGTGACTTACCAAAAACCACATATTTTTGAAGTGGCTGCATTGGTTCAGAGACAGGATTTAAAGGCAGGACTATCAGACTCCATAATGTACACTCTATTGTGTCATATGGCATTCTTTCTCACTTAGTGTTTCCCAGTCATGTAAGGCTCTGTCTAGCTCATGTACCAAAAATGAACATGTCCTTCTGTAACAACAATTCCAGAATTAATACAGCTTCTTCTCCTTTTTTTTTTTTTAAGATTTTTTTTTAAGATTTATTTATTTATGCATACAAGCACTGGGTACAAGCCAGAGGTATGGGGGGTGAGAGGATTCACCACAGAGAGCAGGGAGCAGAACAGGCAGATCAACAGAAGTACACTGCTGAGGGGAGCAGCGGGCACAGCAGGAGAGGTCTGCTGCGCCATGCGGGTCCCCTCCCTGGCTGGCCGCAGGGATCGAACTCGTGCTGCAGTGGCTGCGGTCTGCTTCATAGTGCATTGCTTAACCCACTGCATCACCAGGGAGGCCCAAGATTTATTTTTTTATTCATATAAGAAGTGGGGTAAAAGCCAGAAGTGTGGGGGGTGAGAGGATCCACCAGAGACAGAGTGGGGAACAGAACAGGCAGATTGACTGAAATACACTGCTGAGGGGGGCATTGGGTGAGGCAGGAGAGGTCTGCCGCGCCATGTGGGTCACTTCTCTGGCCAGTGGCAGGGATTGAACTTGTGCTGCAGTGGCTGCATTTTGCTTTGTAGTGCATTGCTTAACCCACTGAGCCACCAGGGGAGGGCCCTTCTCTTTCTTTTTAATAAGATTTATTTATTTTATGCATACAAGAACTGGGGTACAGGCCAGAGATGTCGGGGCAGCAAGAGACAGTGGGGAGCAGAACAGGCAAGTTGACTGCTGAGGGGAGTAGCAGGCGAGGCAGGAAAGGTCTGCCATGCCATGTGGGTCACCTCCTGGGCAGGTGGCAGGGATTGAACTTGTGCTGCAATGGCTGTGGTTTGCTTCATAGTGCAGTGAATACAGTTGCTTCCTAAAACCTTAATGTACCTTCTCATTAAGGTACCTTTCACTTCAGTAAGTGAATGAATTGATGTCTATGAATTTTCCACATTTCTTCTTTGAAATATGAGATGATTTTTTTTCTTCAGAAAATGAGAATTGATTCTTGGTTAAATTCTTATATCTATCTGATAAAAGAATTTCTTCTTGTTGATCTTCTCTTACTTTGTAACATCATTCTACTGTTTAACTCTGACTTTATTCCCTTTAATTTTAGTTTTCATTCTGGTTTTTGTCCTGTATTTCTGTCCCCTACACATGCCCAGTCTTCATCCTCTCTTAAAAGCTTGGAGATGGTCTCAGAAGTTTTCTTTTTCTATTGATAACATGTAAGATTGTCAGGATTTGGGAGAGTTTAATTTGGCAGAGTCAGCATGGCGTAGATGATGGATCAAGTCTCATGATGACTTACGTTTAGTAGATCCCAAAGTAAACTGTATCCTTGGTGACTTTCCCAGTAAATTTCCCAGTATGTCTTCGTTTCTATTTTGTTGTTTCTGGCCAGCTGGTTAAGGGGATAGATAGAATGATGAAAATATTATCCTTAAGCTTGTTGGATTAATTTTTTTTATCTCATGATAATAACTTTGATAATATTTGGCAAAGTGTCCACTATTGGTAATGAAGTAGAATTCAGATGGACTGCAGTAAGCCAAGTATCTGTCCAGGGTGGCAGTGTTGCACAGTTGAAAGCATTACATACAGCTGCTTTTCTGAGTCCTGGATCCATCATTTAGCAGCAGCAGGGTGTTGTAACCTCTGTAATTTTTAGATTCTTTATTTGTGTATGGGTGCTGTAATACCAGGGTCATTGGTTGTTGTAAGGATTAAACAAAAGTAATGAGTTTGAAATATGGAATGTCAGACAAGTTGTAATCAGTAATGTCTGTCTAAAGTGAGACATCTGCTTTCTGTTACCACAGAATCTATGAATAAAAATGAACCTATGGGTAGCCAAACATTAGACAACCAAAGCACTAAAAAGTCTTGTGTATATAATTTTGTGAATTTAAGAAAATTGAGAAAAATGAAATACAGACTAACTAGGAAAGAATGATCTGGGTCCTTCCTGGTGGCCTAGGGGTTAAGTCTTAGCACCATCACCCCTCAGCCTGAGTTTAATCCCTGGCCAGGAAGTTGACCCACATGGTGCAGCAGACCTCACCTGTCTTCCCGGCTGCTCCCTTCAGCAGTGTATTTCAATATATCTGCCTGTTCTGTCCCTCACTCTGTCTCTGCTGAATTCTCTTACCACCCCATACCTCAGGCCTACACCCCAGTTCTTCTATGCATAAATAAATAAATCTTAAAAAAAAATAAAAGTGATCAATATGTTAAATATTCTTTAATTACCTACTTATGTAGGTACTAAGCTAGGTATGAAATAAAGCATCATATAAATCATAGTCCACCCTCACAGAGCATATTTGTTAATGAATAGATACGGTGTTCATTGAGAGTTATACTGATAATTTTATATTTCTCTAGGCTGCCAAACTTTTTGATGAAGAAGGAAGGAAAAAGTTCTTTACGCAGGATATGAATAATATTCTTCTGGAGTAAGTAATTTTCTTCTTTGATTCAAAAGAATTTAAAAAAACTTAGGAAGTATTAGGAATTCCCTTAAGAATTTATCCCTTTAGTGATATAGACAGTGGGTGGTTGACTAGTCTCATGTTTCTTACCTTTCAGTCTCATAGTATATATGATTAATATTTGTTAGCAAATTATACCTTGGCATATATTGGTTCCCCAGGATTCTATATGGTAGTCAGTACTTCCAGTATTATAGGTCAGAGCGAGTGATCACTTTACAAGTCAAAAGTTATCCTAGATTAAAATGTTTGGTTTTGTTTTTTGTCACTTTATATGAAAATGTATTACTTTTGATAGAATTCTATGTCTGATTTCATTATTTAGACTTGGGAAAAATAATTCCATTGACTAATACCTAGTGAGGTTAATTTTAAAGTCATACAAACATTTATAGCTTATAGAAAGTATGGTTTGATAAATCATATTTGTGGGTAGGAGGGAGACTAGTATAGAAAAGACAGTGAGATTGAGAAGGAGAGGGTGAAGGCTAATAGAAATTGTATTTAAGTTAGTGAACATTTTTACTCTTAGAGTTGTATATTAATGAAGCTGTTGGTTCTAAGATCGTAGTGAAATAAGCTGTACTTCTAAACTTACTGACTTATAAATTTTGACAACTGATTATAGAAATTGAGTGTATAATTGACTATAACCAGAACTGGGTATCAAACAAGTGATCCTTGGGAAAGCAACACATTTTACTCCTCTCTCTCATGGAAATAATGTATGTCTGCTCTTTTTTCAGTAACATCATATAGAAAGAAACAGGAAAGCAATGTTTCTAAAATATGATCCCTGTCTTTTAAATATATAACAGAGTTGGTTTTTCATGTGCTATACAGACTGGATTGGTTTATTGGTTCTGAGAACTATTTTAATTAATTATAATTCTCATTACCCAGGAGTACTTTTGAAAGGTTTTTTTATGCCCATGTTCATGAAACATACAACCTTAACTGTTGCTAGTGTGGTGATAGGGTTTCTTGCTTTTCTTTACTTTAGCTAGAGATTTTCAGAATGATTCTTCTCTGCCTGAAAACAGGCAAATGCTTCTTATCTACACCACCTCTTTTTACCTAACACCCTTTTAAACCCCAGATTCAATAAACAGTGTAACCATTACTCATTAGAGCTGTCCCAGATTCCATAATCAGGGATCTGATTAGCTCTTTTTTTCCCCAACTTGAGAGTCCTGAGTTTACTAGATCAGGTTATTTTCCTGTGACTGAGACAATTCCTTTTTTTATTTTACTCTTGAAAGAGGGAACAACTTTTTTTCCCTGGGGAAATCAGTAGACCCTGCTTTGGGATATGGCATCTCAAATAAGAGTATCAGCATTCCATTAACAGACTTCTATGTGAATTCCTCCTGTGTCTATTGTATTGTATTGTAACTATTGGGCTCTAGTTTTGGAGCCCATCTACTTTTTTGCTTCACAGAGAGTGCACCTCCAATTAAACAATTACTATTGTTGAGAGTTAATTTTTTCCCATTTAGTTACTTTGTTAATGTCCATGATTGTTTCTTCCACTTTCCTAAATGAATATCTCTTATTTCCCTGGACTGAATGGTAAACTAAGGGTTCATGGTAAATGAAGATTTGGTGCAGTAATTCTCAAGTTATCCAGGTATATTGGCTCTGCCTTACCATTGCTTCATTGCACTGGGGAAAAGAAAGATTAATTTGATGTAATAAAGAATGGTTTTTGTTTGTGCCTAATTTGGTCTGGATCAAAAAATATACAACATGCTGCCTTGATCTCCTCTACTTCCTCCTTTACTTGATATAGACTTTGCTAATAAAAACTTGACACTCTCTGCTTGTGATTACAATTCATCCTGATAGTGCTCAGCATATTCTCTAGGCAGATACTACCAATCCTACCAGATACTCTAACTAGACCTAGCTGCCCTCTAAGATGCTTCTTTTTTTTTTAAAAAAAAAAAGATTTATTTATTTATGCATACAAGGGCTGGGGGCACAGGCCAGAGTCGTGGGAGGTGAGAGGATTCACCAGAGACAGAGTGGGGAGCAGAACAGGCAGATCTACTGAAATACACTGCTGAAGGGAGCAGCGGGTGAGGCAGGAGAGGTCTGCTGCGCCATGTGGGTCCCCTTCCTGGCGGGGGGCAGGGATCGAACTCGTGCTGCAGTGGCTGTGGTTTGCTTCATAGTGCGCTTAACCCACTGCACCACCAGGGAGGCCCTCTAAAATGCTTATTTATTTATTTATTGAAGATTTATTTATTTATGCACACAAGAGCTGGGGTACAAGCCAGAGTTGCAGGAGGTGAGAGGAATCACCAGACAGAGTGGGGAGCAGAACAGGCAGACTGACTGAAACACACTGCTGAGAGGAGCAGTGGGCAAGGCAGGAGAGGTCTGCTGCGCCATGTGGGTCCCCTCCCTGGCCGGCAGCAGGGATCGAACTCGTGCTGCAGTGGCTTCGGTTTGCTTCATAGTGCGTTGCTTAACCCACTGCGCCACCAGGGAGGCCCTAAAATGCTTCTTAAAGGAGTTCATCAGTAGTGACTTTTGAATCTTACCTGGATAGGCTTACCAATTGGTCTGTCTCTGAAATAAAGGAATATTACTAAAGCGACAGGGTTGATCCTGTGCCACAAATTTTTCTTATTCTCTTAAGCGATTACTTTATGATTAGAAGAATCCTAAACAATTTTTCAAACACATGTCTCACCAAGTTTTCTTTAGATTATACTCGAATCAGGTTAACTGAATGAAGTAGTTGTTGAGGGACAAGAGGAATGAATACTCCACTTGTTTATTATCATTTAGCACACCAAAAGACTTGAATTTTCACAGTAAGAGCTGTTTTGCGCTTTTAGTAATTTTTTATTGTGTCTTGTTTGGACAATACTGGTAGGATGTCTGGAATACTTGAGCAAGAAATCCAGGAAACACAGTAGATCCCAGAATCCATTTGATTAATTAGTCAGAGCTTTTCTTGTTTTAAGAATTTTCAACTGATTGAATACAAAATACATTCCCTTTTTAAAAAAGATTGAATGATGGAGTAAAAGATTATGTAAACCATGGGACTTTACATAACTATATTACCAGAATCCTGTGTGAAAATACCTGAGGTAGGTATCACTAAATAACTTCTGAGCATGAGAATCTTATTTACAAAATTTGCCATTGGAAAATTGCCATTGTTCCAGTTATGGATTCCCATGTTGTATTTCTTCAAAACTTCTCCAGGGGCAAATAAGCCAAACCAGGAACAAATTCTAGAAATCTGACTCTAAAACTGAGGCTACTGGTGGGTGGGGAGGATTTTGGAGCATAATGGACTATAGCTGTTTAGTTGGTGGGCATGGTGTAATGCCACCTGAAAGGGAAGATCCTATATCTCTATATACAACATTGTAAACCAATGTTACCTCAATAAAAATAAACATCTTTCAGAAATTTGTAAATAGAGCTGACCTTTGAACATAGTAGGTTCACTCAGAGTTTTTTCAATAAATATATTAGGAGGGAGCCTCCCTGATGGCGCAGGGGGTTGAACACCACAGTATGAAGCATCTACAGCCACTGCAGCACGAGTTCGATCCCTGGCCAGGGAGCTGACCCACATGGGCAGCAGACCTCTCCCGCCTTGCCTGCTGCTCCCTTCAGTGTATTTTGGTAGATCTACCTGTTCTGTTCCCTGCTCTGTCTCTGGTGAATCTGCTCATCCCCTGCACCTCTGGCCTCTACCCCAGTTCTTACATGCATAAATAAATAAATCTTAATAAATAAATATATATACATATATATTAGGAAAGTTTGGGGGGGTTGTGAAAATCTGACAAAATTCATAGAGAAATCCCATGCCTTAACAATATAGATTAATTTAAGAAAAAAATATCATGAATGTATAAAAGATACTAAATAATAGTCTATTTTATCTTTAACAATAAAATACCATGAAATTACACAGGTCTTTTATAATTTATAAGAAATTTAAGCAAACCCTTAACAGACCAAACATGATGTTATTTGTTGATGAAATATAAATGTAAAGTTCAGTTTTGAAATATAACTCCATCAAGCTGACCGTAGTGCAGACTGTACTACCTCCTAATTTCGAGGCATTTGCAGTGAGCTGAAGTATTTTCACTATGTGCTTAAAACACCAAGTCATGCTGATGACTTCTGCTAATGTAGTTGCCTCTCCAGCAAAGTATGCTTGCTTGGAAAAAAAAAAAATCATTTGTGGTTCACATGTATTTTTCATCTTGTTTAATACAATATTGCAAACTTAAGTCACTCCATGGACAAATGTGAGATGGTACTAGTGATACTAAAAGTGCTACCAAGAAGCAAAAAAGTCCAACATTGCAAGAAGAAGTTGAATTGCTTGATACGTACCTTAGACAATATTGATGGTGGCACTGATAGGTGATTGATCTTGTAAGATGATGTAGAGATGATGTATAGTATACTGTAAATGTATTTTCTCTTATGATTTGCTTAGCATTTTATTTTCTCTAGCCTAAGTTATTATAATGATATAGTATATAATACATCTAACCTACGAGCTATATTCTAATGGATTAGTGTTGATAAGGCTCTGGACAACAGCAGACTCTTGTGGTTAGGTTTTTGGAAAAGTGAAAAGCTAATATGCATTTTTTGACTGTGTAGTAGTTGTTGCCCTATTCCCCATGTTGTTCAAGGGTCAACTGTGATTTGCTGATAGATAGACCATTTCGGTAAATAACTTTTAAGGTTATGTTTCTCTAGTTTTAACCTAATATTATTAGCTCAGGAGCAGGGGATCAACTGTTTTTCTGATCTTTTTTGGGAACCACTGATTTCTATAGGCAGGTCACAAAATTGGTCTCTTCTTAACTGGAAGCACTACTACTTGGAGTTTCTATTTATTTTCAGCCTAATCTAATTTTCAACAATGGGACAAGCCTAAAAAGTTTCCTGTCCAGAGTCTACACTTGTAATAAAAAGCTAATTGTGTTATTTAACCAAATGTTTGTGCATAGAACTCAAGACAATAGTGGTTGTTTTCTTATAGGTCTTAAGCTACTTGTCACTGTTTTTTATTGTTTAACTTCTCTAATACCAAGATTTATTTATTACCAATTAATTATCTTGCCATATTTCATTGTTTCCAAAATTGCAGTGTATCTTATAAGTGACAGATGTATTTGATAGGATGGTACTTTTTCTCTAAAAGCTGTTAATGGAATCTTTGGATGCATCTTGCATTTGTGAAAAGTATTAAAGCTCTCTGCACTTTCTCCTATAATAGAATATGATGATTTGGACTTAGTTTGTTGCCAAGAGCCCTGGTTTGGTCTTGATCTTCAAATTAGCATCTGTTCTCATCTTACCACAATAGCAGCTGCCAGATATATAATGTCTTCCATCTTGGAGGACACTGCAATTATTATTAGTAAGCTTGTCTTGCACAATATCTGGTGACTATTACAAACTCTTTTCTCATTTTTTTTTAATAATTCTGAGGACTAAGTATTTATTTAACAGCTTATTTTCTGTCTAAAATCCTAATTTATCAATGGAAACAGTACTAGAGCGCTGGAATAAACTGAGTTAACTGTCATATACCTACCTAGTTTGTGTAAAGCAAGCACAAGTGGGGGAACAAAGATGGGTGAAATAATCTGTATACACTGTTGCCAGAGGGGATTTACCTCAGAATGTGTAATTTTTTCAAATATCTCTATGGGAAGATAACCATACCAACCCATTTGAAACTGTGTGGCTCTCCAGTTGTGCAGTAGTAGGAGGGTGAAGGGAAATGGATCTCTTTGGGAAAATGAGTTTTCAGATCCTGTGCTATACCCAAAAAAGTAAACTTTGCTGTAATTAAAAATTCCAGCTTTCGTGTGGTTTTTGAACTAGTCTCTTCATATATGAACTAGACTAGACCTCTTAAACTAGACTCAGAGAAACTTTATGTAGCATTTACTCTCTAGTGGTGGGGTTTTCCTCCTTGAAAAATACTCTTAAGAAATCATGGGAAGATAAAATGAGAAAAGAATCATTAACTGCCTCCTTATTTATAAATTGCCACCTAAAAGAAATTCCATACTATTTATTTGTTGTTGGTCAGCATTGAGTTACAGCTACAGGAAGTAGGCCCTGTCGTTCGTAGTGGTGTCTACTCTCATCTTGAAGCTTTTGTGCCATGCAATAAAGAAACACTGGTAAAACGTCTAAAGAAGTTACATCTGAATGTCCAGGTAAGAGGAAGAGCAATAATATCTGCTTCTGTAAGTAGATTGGTTTTCATTTGGAGCATTTGCATGTTAATTACTTTATGTTGTAGCCATAGTATCTGTATTTAATAGCCATGGAAGTTATTGAAATTAAGTTGGATCCCCTGGGAGAAAAAAAAGCTTTTTCTGAAAATGAGATATGGTGTCTTCTAATACACAGATTTTTTTTTTTTTTAAGTTGGAGGGAAAAAAATTAATGACATGTATGCAAAATTTACATGGCTATCAATTCTAAAGGAAATGAATCAAACCAGGAATTTATATCCTGTGCTAAGGAATGGTATGGGGGCCTAGGGTGTCTGAAGAGAAAGTAGTTCTCACATGATGTCATATGAGGAAACTCTACCTCTAGATGTTTGCACTGCCTTAAGGTAGGTTTCTCTGATATAAAGGTTATTTCTGCAAGTCAAGAGAAAGACAAAGATCAGATGGTTTCACTCATTGTGGAATGTATATAGAGAAAACAAACAGCTGACAAACTAAAACAAAACCCTAGAAATTTAACTATAGAATTGAGACTTCTAGAAGAGGAAGGTGGGTGGGATTTGGAACAAAGTGCGAGAGGGCCTAGTGGTCTTAAGTAAGGACTGTGGGTGCTTTGGTGGCGGGAATGGTATGATGACATGTTATCTGAGATGGTGTGACCATGATTCTCCTAAATCACATACAGTGTTTCAAAACATGTTACTTCAATAAAGAAAAAAAAACTTTTTTTAAAGAATATTTCTGGATATGTCCCTAAACTAGGTAATCTGCGTTCTTTAAGATTATGGTAACTGAGGCTTTGATTCTAACCTCAGTTCTCAGCTGATACAACTTTACCTTCAAGAAACAATCTCACATTTTTAGAACTTAAATTTCTTATTCCTGTATAATAATGGACCTGTATAGACATGCTCACGCTGACATGATGAAGACCAGTAGAAGGAAGCGCAGAGTTGCATGTAAATTTAAATTCTTTACTGTATCATCCATGTTTCACTATATTCTCCTTAGCTATAGCTCCACTGAGTGATTGTCCATCTTTGAATGCTTTCCTTGCTCAGAAACTTATTTCATTACAGTATCAGGAAGTTCTTCCACAAAGTTCTTTTAAAGTTGGAGGGAAAAAAACTTACATAACTTGGAGTCAAGGCATTCTCTATGCAGTGGGTCATAATTCTTTTGAGTTTACAAATCTAATCACTTATCCTTTTCAATGGTTTTCATATATTTGAAAGTATATTTTATGACTTCACCTTTTCACTGTCCTCATTAGTCTTAATGATTTGTTTTCCTGTATATTTATAAATTATTTACATCTTGCAAATGATAGTTTGAATTCAATTTAAGATCCCTTAAAAGGGATTTTTTTTTCCTATGAAGAAAGGTATTTCATCGACTTAAGGGCAAAAATACAGCCAGGAAGGGGAGGAAGCTGATCAGTGGGTAACTGTTTCTCTCTCTCTCTCTCTCTCCCCATGTTTCATTTTTTTTTTCCCATGTTTCATTTTTATCCTTTCATATACAGCTACAGATAAGATTACTTTATTCCCAATGTTTTATATTACAGAAAAGTCACCCCCAGATGCTGACTCAATTCTTTTATCCCAATCCAAATTCTTGGGAGAGAATATCTGATTATACATTCTTGGGTCAATCTAAACTTTCCTGGTTTGTGGGTGGGAGTCACACAGAGAACAAGACCCATCGGAGGCCACATGAATGGGGAAATGACAGAATGGAGACCAGTAAAAATAAGGATTAGAAGTAGGGAACAAATGTTTTCAAATTATAAAATATTTTCTAAGAAACTTATTTCATTTTTTTTCTTGGAAAGAAAAGTTTATATAGGAAAAAAGGATAAAGAAGAAAGACTCCCAGGTAGATGGTACCTGGAAGGGGCAAAGAGAGCCCAGAAACATTTTAGGTGATATGTAAAGGTATTTAATATCCCTGTTGGCTATGGGAAAAGGATATTTATCTTTGGTTTTCTTTATATTTTTAATCATGAACATTTGTATCCCTAAACATTAATTACATTGTTTGATTTTATGGGTGTTTGAGTTTCATGTAAATTTTTTTTTTTTTTTGCACCTTCCTTTTTTACATTACATAACGTAGGCTTATCTGTCTTTACGTTGGTGGAATTTCATTCACTTAACTGCTGTTGTGTACAGTTCCATTGTATGAACATAACCCAGTTAATTTATTCATTTTACTGTTGATGGATACAGGTTGTTCCCAGAGAGATAGTCTCAGCAACATGATTCTTAAAAAGTTATCACACAGAAATCATGATACTGGATGTTCACATTATTTCAAATGGAACTTTATAGCAGTGTCGTGTATACAATGATACTTATCAGCTATAGGTTAAAACTCTTACAGGTAATATACCTGTGTTCTGTTTATTAATATGGTTAGTGTTATTAATAAAATGTTTTAATCTATAAAACATACTGCATGCCTAAAAATACTCTCCTTACCAAAAATAGGACTTAAACAGTTGTATCAGTGATGAAAAGTATAGATTTATAATATTTTCCACTTCTGAGGGTAATAAAAGCATCTTTTAAATAGTTACGCAAAATAGTTACTTGCAAGATGAAAATAATAAATTGATAAAAGCTGTCAGACACAAACCTATTTGTATTCCTTTTTTGCTCTGAATCCATATGGCTAAAGAGTCTCTCAGTTTCCTCTTTCACTTTGATCTTGACCTTGCATTGTTAGTTGTAGCGTAAGTCACAATTACTAATAATAAGAGAACAAGATGCCAGCATCCAGTTGGTCATCACCCAAACTAATTTATGTGTCCCAGTGTTCCAAAGCATTACCTCTTCTTATGGTTCTGGTTCCCCATCCTAATGAAGATTATTAACCTGTGGTAGTCCCCACACTATAGATTTTCTTCTGTACTTAATCATTTATGTTATTAAAGTATCCATATAATTGACTGTCCAAACATGGGTCATATGTAAGAATGTACTGGAATACTGTTTTTTTTTTTAAAGATTTATTTATTTATGCATACAAGCACTGGGGTACAAGCCAGAGGTGTGGGGGGTGAGAGGATTCACCACAGACAGAGTGGGGAGCAGAACAGGCAGACTGACTGAAGTACATTGCTGAGGGGAGCAGCGGGCGAGGCAGGAGAGGTCTGCTGCGCCATGTGGGTCCCCTCCCTGGCCGGCAGTAGGGATCAAACTCATGCTGCAGTGGTTGAGGTTTGCTTCATAGTGCGTTGCTGAACCCACTGCGCCACCAGGGAGGCCCTGGAATACTGTTAATAATTACGCTTGGACAATAGACAAGAAAATCTGGCACTCTTCTTGACTAAGAAGTATGATCATCCTAATTTTGTTTGTAGCAGAATTATGAAAATTCTGTCAAAGACACCTTTGTATTTAAATATATTTCAAATCTATAATCAATATCTAAAACATAAATTTCATCTTTTGATTTGTTATTTGAAAAATAAGTTTTACAAATATGATTGAAAAACTGTTATTTTTTTTTCATCAGGATGATCGTTTAAGAGAACCTCTGCAAAAACTGAAACTCGCTGTCAGCAACGTCATGCCTGAACAGCTATTTAAATACCAGGAAGACTGCCAGGCTCGAAGTCAAGCTAAGTGTGCCAAGTGCGTCCCTGTTAGGCTGGCTTTTTCTTTTGAGAAACACCTGTAGCTGTTGGGGGTTAGTCTTAAGTGGACTTCATCATCAAGCAGAACATGCCCCACTGAAATGGTATAATTCAGTATTTTCCAAATACTGTTTCTTCTTGTTCAATTAATTTGGAGTCAAAAGGAAAGGTCTGTTGATTTAGTGTGTGATGAGTTCAAGGCAAGAGCCAGCCCTGACCAGACTGTTCACATTTTGACCAGCTCGACTGAACAGAGATTGTTCACATGTTCTTTTTTTTTTTTTTTTTTAAGATTTATGTATTTATGCATACAAGCACTGGGGTACAGGCCAGAGGTGTGGGGGTGGTAGTGAGAAGATTCACCACAGAGAGGGGGGAACAGAACAGGCAGATCAACCGAAGTACACTGCTGAGGGGAGCAGCGGGCACAGCAAGAGAGGTCTGCTGCGCCATATGGGTCCCCTCCCTGGCCGGTGGCAGCAGGGATTGAACTAGTGCTGCAGTGGCTGTGATTCGCTTCATAGTGCGTTGCTTAACCCACTGCGCCACCAGGGAGGCCCAATTGTTCATGTGTTCTTAACTAAATGATTAGTATTATATATAGTTTGAAGGATTCGTTTATCAATACTTTATAACATTCCTCAAATTCAAAGAACTATGTGGAAAGAGATTTCTACTTTACCCTCTCATTTGAGTTCACATTCAGTTAGGTAGTTGCACAAGTGTCTATGGAGTATATTATAGGTAATGTTGGGTTAAAACTCTGCTTCATAAAATGTTTTTTATTTCCAGGTTGCAAACAGATGAAGAGCGAGAAAAAAATGCATCTGAAGAAGATGATGATGAAAAGCCCGGGAAACGTGTCATAGGACCAAGAAAGAAATTCCACTGGGATGACACCATTAGGTAAAATTTAAGAAGAGTCCTCACTTGTAACCAAATAGATAATGCAAAAGTAAGATTCTTATAAAAAGAATTTATGGTAAATGGTAGATTAGATTGGAATTAAACAAAAATTAGTATATAGGAAAAATTTATTCAAGAGAAAGTTTGGTCCTAATATCCTTAGGGTACAATCAATTTTATTTTCAAATACCATTTTTTATAAGCAAATCTTTTAGTTATTGAATAAATCATACTGGTGCAGAAGGTGAAGTACTTGATATACTTTTGTAATCAGTACCAGCCTTCTGTACCCCTAGTAGGGAGATGTAGGTATAGGGACTATCCCTTTCAATATTTGGTGCCAAGACTGAAGATGTCAAAGGAAGTTGTTTCATATTGGGAATTCAACTGTAGTGCTATGAATGGTTTATTAAAAATTATTTATCTTCTTGTCCTCTTCTGAATCCTTCCCATAATATACTTTATTATTGCTGTCAGATTTATGTGCTTTAACAAGCTTAATCTTCTATAATTTTGCAGTCAGATGTATATATATAAATATGTATTTTTAATCTGTTTAGAACTTTGTTATGTAACCTTGTTGAAATCAAATTGGGATGCTATGAGTTAGAGCCAAATAAAAGCCAGTCTGCTGAGGATTATCTTAAATCTTTTATGGAGACAGAGGTGAAACCATTGTGGCCTAAGGGCTGGATGCAGGCAAGGTAAGAAATACGACATCCTAGATTTTATTTTACTTTCTTATATTGCTGTTATTAAGGATGTGTATATATACACATACACATGACATTCATTTTGCTATGAACCTAATGTGGTTAAGGTGCTACAACAGTCACCTCAGATGATCTCTGCATTGAAAGCTTCAAGCACTTAAAAGACAAAACAGTCACATGGCCATAGAGATACACAGAAAAGTGATTTTTTTTTTTGTTTTGCTGACCACTTTTTCTTTTTTGCGCTTGTATTTGCTAACAGAGGAAAAGGGATAGGGAGGGGGAGATGGTTTATGAACTTTGGCAAAGGAATTCCATATACTTCTATCATGAAAATAAGGAACTGAATATAAAGTTTAGAGCCTAAGGAAAAGGCTCTATTGAAAATTGTCACTGCAGAGTAGTATCTCAAAAAGAAGAGTAGCCCCATTTAAAGTTTAGAGTTAAATGAAGAATGTTAAAATTAATAAACCTGGCTATCTCAACCTGTCATCTTATTGTGTTCCATCTAAATCAGCAGGAAAAGTGTGTTGATCTCTTAAAAGATTTAAATAAATGGAGATGATATAAAAACTTCCCATAAGTAGATTATTGAATTTACTGTTCATTACAACTTCTACTTGGTAAATAAAATAGCCTATTGAAAAATCAAATGATGAAGTGACTGTCATGCTATCTGCTATGAAAAAATAATTGTGTGCTTTTAACTTTTCCAGAATGCTTTTTAAGGAAAGCCGGAGTGTACATAATCATCTTACTTCTGCTCCGTGAGTAAATGCAGATTTCTTCACTGATTTTTATTCACATTATGTTCTTTAGTAAACAGAATTCTAGGTGAAATAGAACTTAAACATACATTTAGATAATCTCTATTATACCACCACTTTTTAAAAAAAATCATTTTATCTATTGACTATTTAGATCATAGAACACATTTATCTATTAAATAGTTCTCAGGCTAGTCTCCAAAACCTGAATCCAACCATATGCACAAAAAGGGTCTGGTGGTTTCCTTTTTGCTGGGCCTCTGCCCTGCAGTATCTTGTTTACTCTTGTCTTCCCCATAGTCACCTCCTACATTGGTAACCCAGTCTTGTGCTTTCCTCGCCAGTTCCACACACATGCCTACCCTGTTACTTTGCAGAGTGTTTTATTCCACAAAATTAACATGTCCTCCCCTTTGTTCAAAGTTTCCTTAGTGATGTGATTATTAAAGAAAGTTCTCATTCTCCTGACAGGCAGGGAGAGTAAAAAGGCAAGTGTTGGGGTGAATATTGGTTAACTACATAAAAGTTACATTTTTACCTATAACGTAGGGCTAAGTTCAGAAGTGTGGGTATTAAGGGTTAATAAAATGTAAAAGTAGCAAATCACTGAGAATTTTTTTAAAACACCAATTCAGTAACCTGCTCAGAGTTCTGTTGAACACCTTCTTGGTTACCTTTCAAAATTCCTCCTCTTCTTGTATACAGTTAAAATACTGGGCTGTCAGAAAACTCAGGAATATTTTTCCTATGTTTTTCAAGCAAATATGCTTCATGGCTTTTTCTACAACCCAATCCCATCCTTAACAGTTCTTAGGATTCCTTACAGTTCTTAGGAAGAACACTTTGTTAGTGTTCAGAAATTTATTGAGTTGGTTGTGTTTTCTTTTCAGTTCTTGCTATTGTTTTTTGAGCATAAATTTGAGGTAATTTATTTTCACATACTGTAGGTTTACTTATCTCTGGTTTAGTTATCTCTGGGAGATAGGTGGGGTGGATTGTGTGTGTGTGTGTGTGTGTGTGTGTGTGTGTAGATGACAATAGTGTTTTGTCTTTTGAATTTCATCCACTTCTTAAATCACATATACTTCACAGTTCAACTATAAGTAACTTAACCTTTGATTCTAAAGCAGAAATTTACTTCCTTGCTCAGTATTGTGGCTAACTTTGTATGTTGTTTTGTGCCAGAAAGTAGGAATCAATGGAAGAGTCGAGCCTGGAAGTCTTGTTCAAATGATCTTTACTAAAATACATTTGAAATTTACTGTTGCCTTAATGAAGTTGTAGCTTGGCAGTTTTAATCAAGCTACAATTTAATTGATGACATTTTCACTAGTAAAATAGAAATATTCAGACAATGTGAGGTATTTTATTAGCTTGTCAACTCTTTAATTATTCAGCAAACATTTGAGTAGTTTCTCCTGCTGTGGAACCTATAACATTTTTTAATCTTCCAAAAATTTCACACTTGTCAAAGATTCCAAGAGTCCACAGTATTTTTTCATGTTTTTTGAATTTTTATATTTAGAATAATTTTCCTTTAAAACTTGAGGTTTTATTTTGTTTTTTACAAAATATCTCAAATTATGTGGCATGGTTTAATTTGAACTTAAAAGTTTGCATTTACATTTAATTTTTAAAAAAAACTTGTTCTGCATTTCATATTTTACTAATGGTTTAGTCTTTCTACTAGTAAATTGAAATTGGGGGAAATGTTGTAGCTGTTCATATATAAACTGAAGACTTCCTTAAAAAAGCTTTCCAAATAGCAAAACAAAATATTTATCCTTATAAGATTATATAATTTCCTCATAAATCACTCAAATACTTATTGAAACGACCTCCTATTTAATCTTTTGTCTTAGGGCAAAGAAAAAGGTGATTCCTGCACCTAAACCCAAAGTGAAGGTAAGACTTGAACCAACTTTTAATTTGTCACAATTGGTAAATGATGAACTACATTTTTAAGATGAAAAGTTTGTGTTTTTTATCACAGAGCTGTGTTGGTACTACTGTGCTTTTAAGTGAACATAAATTTACAATCTGAAAATACAGAACACATGAGGAAATGAGTTACTCTGCGTGAGAGTCAGCAGAAGCAACCAACAAAGTTAGATTTATTTAGTTTAGAACATAAAAAATTGAACTAGAATATTTTTAATATTTAAGGAAATTAGATGAGGGGTTACAAAATTATATAAAAGTGAATGAAACAATTGATAGAGAGCTAAAAAATAACCTTTAGAAATGAAAATTATTTGAAATTAAAATTGTAATGAGGACCATACCGTATAGGTTTTAGATTTTTCCCATCACCTGCATCCCTTTGACTAGATGAGTCTTTGCTTCTGAAGTTATAGGCAGAGGGTCAATATTTGTTATTCTGACTGTTATTCTTTTATTTTATTGTACCGTATTTAATCTATTTATCTTACAATGTTTGCTTGCTTTTCTTGGTGTAGTCCCCTTAGGATTCCCATCACCAGTTCACCTGTGCACATATCACCACAGTCCCTGTGCTCCTCCGTCCCTGTCCTGATCCCAATCCCTTCCTCTTCCCTCCCTAATTGTAGTTGTCTGTTCATTCTTGTTTTTTTTTAGTTGTGGTTTTGTCTTTGTTGTTGATGTTATTGTTATTTTTCTTTTCCTATTCACCTATATTCCTTCTATGAGTGAGACCATCCAGTATTTTTCTTTTTCCTTCTGGCTTGTTTCACCGATCATAATCCCTTTAAGCTCCAGCCATGTTTTTATGAATGTCTCTAGTTTATCTTTTTTGATTGCTGAATAATATTCCATTGTGTATATATACCACATTTTCTTGATCCAGTCATCTCTTGTTGGGCATTTGGGTTTCCAAGTCTTAACCAATTATAAATAATGCAGCAATAAACATAGGGGTGCATGTATTCTTTTGAGTTAATGTTTTTGTGTCCTTTGGGTAACTCCCTAGGAATGGGATGGCTGGGTCTGTTATTCTGACTTTCTTAACTTGCAGTATTATCAGTTCTTTGAATACAGAGTAGATAGTTCTTTTTTTCTTAGTAACCTACTTTGTCTTCTAATTAATTTCAAATCTTACAATATTGAGTCAATGTTTTATTAAATTCTGTTGAGTTCATGTGCTTTGTTTGACATGTGACTGTTTTTATTAGAAATATTAACCTTTTAGTCCCATCTAATAATGGATTGGTTAAATTTTGATGTCTATTCAAACATGATTAATTTAGCAGAACTGAAATAATGGATGTGCTGGGATGGTATGGAGAAATTACCTTTTTGTTTCTTTCTTGGTGATTAACTTACTTTTCTTTTTTCCAAAATGAAAAAATAATGTTGCCAATTTGGTTTTGTCCTACCCTGCTAAGTTACAAAAAAAAAAAAATCTCAAATACCTTTTTTTCCAGTTATTAAAGGAGATCCTTATAGTGGACGTACAGACAATACAGAAAAATAAAGAGAAAAGTAAAAGTATCCAGAAATTTCTGCTTATTCAAAGATAAAATGTTCTTAACTTTCTGGTTTGCTGCCTCTTTCCCTTCTGGATCTTTGTCCCTGACCCCCCTCTGTCTATCCATTGTCTAACCAACATTCATGTATTCAGATTGAATTGATATATCCATAAATGGCATAACCTGCTTTTTTAATTCATATGTATATCCTGAACAATTTTCTCTGACTATAAATCTACCCAGTTCTCTTTTGGATAGATTTGTTATTTTTATGAATAAAAATATTATTATTAAAAATTGGTCCTTAAAGCAGCAGGTTTATGTTGCTAGCACTGTCAGTATTATTCTAATACACTTCCCCACCTTTTGTTTCTGTACTTGTACAATGATGAAATCCTAACACCCTTGTTTTCTCAGTATAGTGCCTTCCTTTTAGTGGATACTCAGTAAATATATGTTAAATGAATCTACAAATCACTTCTTCTGGGAAGCACAGGGTGGGAGGAAGGGGCCAAATGGACTGTAGTGGAGGTGGGTGTGGTGGGCATGATTTGCTAACATTTTTGAAAGTAAATTACTGTATATTTAGCTAAGTTTGTCTCAAAAAATAAATTAATGAAAGACTTCTACCATAATGAATAGAAGCCATACTTCAAGTATGCTTGGATTAAATCATCTGCCAGTTTGATGTGCCAGTTTCTCCATGTACTGGCAGTGGATGGTTACAGGATAGGGCATACAAAGAGGCAGAAATGTAGAAAAGCAGAAAGAAGGTTGGGTAGATTCTTAAGGCAGACATTCACAGCAACATGGATGGAGCTGGAAGGGATTATGCTCAGTGAAATAAGCCAGAATGAAAAAGAAAAATATTGGATGGTTTCGCTTATAGGGGACTATAGAGGAAACAAAGGATCAGTCAGAGAAAAGTAATTATATTAAATTAAAAATCAAAATCAACAGGCAACTATAAATCAGAGACATTCTGCAGGGGAGCAGGAGGAAGAAGGATCAAAACAGGGTTGGGAAGAGCACAGGGACTGTGGTGAATGGGACACAGGTGAATTGGTGGTGGGAATTTCACGAGGACTACAGCTGAGAGGAGAAAGCATACATGGTACAAAAATGAAGAATGAAAAAAAAAAAAAAATGAAGAATGATGTAAAATATATATAAAAAGAAACAAAAAAAATAGAGGCAGAATTTCTCTTAGCTATAAGGAGACTAAAGAGAAAAAAGTCTCTGAACAGATGAATTTGGAATAGTATTGAAATCTGATACAGGTGTGCAGGGAGTAAGTTCGTCAGCAGTGTATTAATAGTACATGAATGTTTCTTTAATGTGCTCTTAAGCCCTCTTAAACTGACTTTCTAAAGGGTGACAGCAGTGCACGATCAATGCTTTTTTCAGAGGGCAGTTCAGTCAAGAGCTCTACTCTCTCAAACACGATTATGGTTTTGCAATCCTAAGATTTCCAGTAAATTTCAGTCATCATGAAAGTTTCTTGGACCTTTAAAAACTAATGCTTTTTATTTTTTTTATTGTTTATTTTTTTCTAATGTAATGCTCTTTGTGCCAGGACTGTAGTCCAAAAAAGGACCAGAAAATTCCGGCATCCATAGTGGCTTCTGTTGGTGGGCCTTCAACAAGCTCTAGCACGTCGGCTGTGGCCTCCACCAGTTCGAGCTCTACACCAGCCCAGGAGACAATCTGCCTCGATGACTCACTTGATGAAGACCTTTCTTTCCATCCACCGGCACTGGATCTTGTGTCTGAAGCTTTAGCTGTTATCAACAATGGGAACAAGGGCCCTCCAGCTGGCTCCAGGATAAACACACCAACTGCAAAACCTCGTCCAGGACTAAGAGAAGAAAAATTAGCAAGTATCATGAGTAAGCTCCCATTGGCTACTCCTAAAAAAATAGATTCTACTCAGACTGCACACTCATCAAGTCTTATTGCTGGTCACACAGGACCAGTACCAAAGAAACCCCAAGATTTAGCTCATACTGGCATTTCTTCAGGCCTTATTGCTGGTTCTTCAATTCAGAACCCAAAAGTTTCCTTAGAACCCTTGCCAGCCAGGTTACTTCAACAAGGACTACAGAGGTCAAGCCAGATTCATGCTTCCTCCTCTTCACAGACCCATGTCTCTTCTTCCCAAGCCCAAGTTGCTGCCTCCTCTCATGCTCTGGGAACATCAGAGGCCCAAGATGCTTCTTCGTTAACACAAGTAACAAAGGTGCACCAGCATTCAGCTGTCCAACAAAACTATGTGTCTCCATTACAAGCAACCATTAGTAAATCACAGACCAACCCAGTGGTGAAATTAAGTAATAATCCCCAACTTTCCTGTTCATCCCCACTTATTAAGACTTCAGATAAGCCACTTATGTACCGCCTTCCTTTATCTACTCCCTCACCTGGAAATGGTTCTCCAGGGTCCCACCCCCTGGTTTCTAGGACAGCACCCAGCACCACTACCTCCAGTAACTATTTAGCCAAGGCTATGGTGTCACAAATCTCCACGCAGGGTTTCAAATCTCCCTTCTCAATGACTGCATCCCCCAAACTTGCCGCATCTCCAAAACCTGCCACATCTCCTAAACCCCTGCCCTCATCTAAGCCTTCAGCCTCACCTAAACCCTCTCTGTCAGCTAAGCCTTCAGTATCAACTAAGCTTATTTCTAAATCTACCCCAACTCCCAAGCCTACTGTATCCCCCAGCTCTTCCAGCCCGAATGCACTAGTAGCCCAGAGTAGCCACTCCAGCAGCAGCAGCACAGTCCACAAGCAGTCCAGTGGGATGAACGTCAGCAGACAGTCTCCTACCTTGAATTTAATGCCCTCTAGTCGCACTTCAGGCCTTCCATCTACAAAAAATCTCCAGGGCCCTTCAAAGCTATCAAACTCATCATCCACTGGAACTGTTGGGAAGAACAGCTTGAGTGGAATTGCAATGAATGTACCTGCCAGCAGAGGTAGCAACTTTAACTCAAGCGGAGCAAGTAGGACTAGTCTGTCTGGGGGAACAGGAAGTGGAACACAGGGTGCTACTAAGCCGTTGTCTACTCCACATCGACCATCCTCTGCCTCAGGGTCTTCAGTGGTGACAGCCAGTGTGCAGGTATGTATGTCACAAACGTTCGTGTGTTGAACTGTAAGACTGTGCCATTTTCTTGTGGGTCGATTTAATCAGCTCAGTGTGATGGGTGGGTTGTTTATAACAGGCCTATATATATAGTTTGTGAACGCTCCTGATGGTGACATAAGCATGCAGGACCCTTGGGGACAGAGTTTTGTTGTGATGTGGATGTGTTTTAAATGCACATGTATGCTTTCAAAATTTTTTAAAAGCACTAAAATGCGTGTTTAAAGCTATATCTTATTCCAAGTCCAGAGCACAGTAGTGACTTCTGAGCTTAACTTCACTTGTCTTCTGTCTCCCCATCTAGTCCCATCTCTCCTGACAATTTTCTTATTTTTTATTTAATCAAATATATATATTCATGTTATTTCCCTTTAACCATTTGTTTTTTCAAATAAAATTTTTATTTTGCATGAATTTTGCACTTATTCACACATAATTTTCTTAAGTTAGTGTGAGTCATCCTTTTATACCACAGTTTCCCCATTTGTAAGTTTTTAATTTAAATTTAACCTCTCAGCCAGCAAGAGAACCTCACTCAAGGAATCTTTGCAAGAAAGACAATGTGCAATGTATTTTAACCTTAGCTCTTGAACCTTTTTCTGTGCTGTCACACCTGAGTCAGTAGAGCCTGCTCGGGTCACTGTCTCTCCAGATTTTACAAATACTGTTCCTCTCACCCTTGCTTGATAATATGTTTATTAGAGATAAGTCTGACACCATTCTGATTTTTTTTGTTCCCTTATATTTACTCTGATTCTCTGTCTAAATGCTAATAAGCATTTTTCCTTTTCCTTGGAATTCAAGTGTTCCCAGACCATGGCTGGGTTTATCTAGTTTTCATTAATTTTATACTCAGAGCATGGTAATATCTTTCAGTCTGAGACCTGACTGTTTTATCAGCTTAGGAATGGTATGTTATTCTATCCTGTGTCTGGTTATTATTTCTGGCTCTTGTAAGCCAGGTTTTTGGGGTTTTTTTTTTGTACTCTTTACTCACATATTTTTGTCTCCTGTATCATCTTCTCTCATATTCATCATTTTGCCACTTCTTATATTATGAGACTTTCTCAGATTTGTTTTGCACAGTATTGATTTGGTTTCTTTAGCATTCTTATTTTCTCTGAAATGGTTTTTGCTTATTTCATTTCACAATATTTATGTTCACTGTATAATAAATTCAGAAGAAAGAAAATAAAAATCAACCATCAGCTCACTACTGTTTATATTTTCTTGGTACTTTTTTAAGTTCATTTCAGGAAAGTATGTTTTATATATTACTGTGTGTCATAACCAGCTTTTACAAAAAATACAACATTTTATGATATGTTAATGTTTAGTTTCTTTGTGAAAGTAGGACATTGATTCATGCAATTCTGCTGTCTAAGAAAATGCTCTTTGTACTGCCTCTTATTTATCGATCTCTTGGTGTTTGTCAGGTTTCCCTGCTGTTCAGTATACTCTTAAGTGTTGCTCTTCAATGTACACACAAAACCCAAATCACCCCTCTGCTGTCACCGCAGGCTTAACCAATAAATTTACTCCAGAATTCTAATATAGAAATAAAATTTAACTAACTGATACTTACTTAATTCAAATCTAGAATTAACTGGTGTTTTATCTATATAATTTTACTTTCATCAGAAGTAAGAAAATAACAAAAATCAAACTGATATTAAGAGTTATATGTTAGGAGCCGCCCTGGTGGCCCTAGGGGTTGAGCACAGCACTGTGGAGCTTCCACAGCCATTGCCGTGAGAGTTTGATCCCCGGCTGGCGAGGGCACCTACATGGCGCAGCAGACCTCTCTTGCCTCGCCTGTTCTGCTCCCCACTCTGTCTCTGGTGAATCCTCTCACCTCCAGTGACCCTGGCCTGTACCTCAGTTCTTGTGTGCATATATACATAAATCTTTGAAAAAAAAAAAAAAAAAGGAAGAGTTATATGTTAAAATTTAAATCATAACTAAGGACTAGGAGTTAGCCCACATTCTTGTTAATATTTTCTTAGTTACAATGTTGGGTATTTTTTAAATCTTTGATCATGTTGCGAATTATAACAGAAATGGCAGTTACCTGCCATCCTTCTTTCCGATGACAACTAATTTGAACTGTTAGGTTTTTCTGTTTTTAAATAATAAAAATGAATGAGAGATTCTTGACTTATCAATTTTTATATTGTCTTTTGTTTTCTCTTTCTGATAAATGAGGATTTTAGCTCTCTTAGACCTATCCCATTTTCCTGAAAGTAATACCACAACTCTTGATTAAATCCACAACTGTATAAATACTGTGTTTGTTGAGCTAACATCATAAACTGGTTTCATTTACTTACAAATTTTTTACTTTTTTCCTGGAGTTAAAGTTTATTTCACTTGCTTTGTTTTCTTTGAATTTAAGTTAAGTCTTTCTCCATTCTTTGTCATCTCCAGAATTTATTGGTTCTTTCTTTTTTTTTCCCCCTGGGAACCATCCTATGGGACACACACACACATATACACACACAAAGCACACACCCTGTACTTGTTTTGTCAGCAAGAAACCTACATGGCAAAATTTGTGCTTCAGAAACATAACTGCTTCCTCCTGGTTTTCTTCCTCTCTGGAATGGCTTATGGTTTGGAGACCTCAGTGTTCGTGCCTTCTTATCTGACCACTTTTGTTCGGTCTTGCTGATTTGATGGGAAGAAAGACTAGTAATTGAAAAAGGTTTTTCTACATCTTGGTGAATCTAAGCTTCTTCCGCATTTCACTGAAATCTTACCAGCTGTTTTGTGACCCTTGCTCTTCTCTAGCATTTCAATACTAATAGTTATCCTGTCTCTGCCTGCAAAATGTATCTCCTATCTGAGAGACATCATCAGTTGTGTGCTCAGTTGCAGAGTGAAAATGACAGGTGCTAAGTTAAATGGAAGTTGAAATCCTCTGGGTTTGGATTATTACCTTTACTACCTTCTGTTTGGTAACTTTTCACTCAGGCTTGCCTCTTCTTTCTTGCCTTTGAGTTATTGGTTGTTTGTGAATCTTGTCTTTGCCACTTTATGATTTCCAAAGTAATTTATTCACTAAGCAAATGTTTCTAAGGTGTTTAATATGTGCCAGGCACTCTTCTAGGTGCTGGGGAAATAAAGTGAACACCAAACTCAAGATCCCCCCTCTCTTTCAGAACATATAGTCTAGATAGGAAGATAAGCAAAACATTAATTTTAAACAATACTTTAAGTGCAATGGAAACAGACTAATATGGGAGTGACTTCTGTTAACATAGCTAAGGAAGTCAGGGAAGACTGCTTAGAGGAGGCAACATTTAAGCGAGTAATTAAATGAGCAAGAACCAACCATTTGGGAAAAAAAGGGGGTAAATAATCTAGGCAAGAGGGCTGGTCCATGTGAGATAGGAAAGACCCTGTCATGAAGGCCTGCACAGCTGGATTGGGCAGAGGTGAGTAGGTCATGGGGCTAGAGGTGAACCAGAAAGATGAGGTGGGGGACCTTGTGGGCTATGATAAGGACTTGATTCTGTGTGTAATGGGAAGCTATTATAGGGTCTTCAGCCAGGGGATTGGTATGGTCTGACTTACATTTCAAAAGATCATTCTGCGTGTTTTGGAAACAGATGTACTCACTAAAATAAAACTTGGTTTAAAAAAAAAAATGCAGTGCTCACTACAGGAAGGGCAAGGTTTCCTTTCATATTTTCCTTTGGGAATGAGATGTGAAGCCTATGGAAAGTATTTTGGATTATGGGTCATTATCCTGCTGTTTGCCCACTTCATGGTAACAACTTAGCCTGTGTCTTCCAAGTGACACCAAGCGTGGGATACTCCAGCATCTTTCCCTCTAGCAGGAGAAATGCCATGTAACATTTGGTTCAACTGATACAAAATTTTAGTTTTATAAACAAATAAAGGTGGATATGGAAGTTTCTGAAAGTGCAAAGTGTTAGACATTTATGGCATATTACTGTTTTAAAGACTTTTCTTTATAAGCAATTTTTAATGTTCTACACTGAGGGGCCTTACTTGGGACAGGTTGGAGTGTCTGCCCTATAGTACCCTGAAACTACAGTAGAATTATGAAGAAAACACTCTTGTTCATTTTTAAATCAATGTGGGGTCCTTTCTGCCCAAGGTGCTTCAAAGTATTATTTTTTCTAACTTACTAATTCTTTCTGAATTACCTTCTGAATTTTTGTGTATCAAGATTGGCACAATAGAGGAAAGACAGGAAAGTATGTAGACAAGTGTGAAATAAGGGTGCTGACATTTTCTACTTGCGTGTTGGAGGGAGCTGTGGTTAAAAATAAGTGGGAATATGGTTATATGCTGACTGTGAACTCATCTTCTTTATTTTATGATGCTTGAAACAAAGAATGAGACTCGATGGTAGCAATGAACATATTGGGGCCCAGGGTCCAATGGGGGCTGAGAGATTGCCAAAGATAATGTTCAGTCTGTAAGTGTTAGCTATCCAGATAGAATCATTCACTCGAAATGAGAGGTTAAAACTATGCATGTACATTTGAGAGATGACAAATAAAGGAGATAAGGAAGGTGAGGCTATTTGAAAATGATGGGGAAACCACAATAGAATACTCTTGGAGGATAGCCATCATTTCTTGTTCAGCGGTGGCACAGACCTTTAAGTATATAGAGACATGTAATGCAACATACATGTGTAGGGAAATCACCTACATTTTTCTTATACATTAACTAAGACAATAACTAGTACTTAATAATGTTTACTGGTAGAAATGATCAACTCACAAAATAAACTTGAAAATTTATTATTGACTAAAAAATACTCAAAGAATCCCATTTTATTAAATTTAGAACTGTAAAAGTTCGGGTTTTTTACATTTTAAAAAGGATAGATTTATTAGGGAAAGGAGAAAGAAAAAGAGAATCACCTGCATAGTTAAGGGCAGGGAGGAAACTGAAAGTTTTAACCAAAGAAATTTAGAATTGGTAAAATAAGGCTACAAAAGAAAACTCATAGTTGCAGAAACTACAATCTTTAATGATGGGAAAGTGTGATTGTAAACTTTGATCAGTACATTTTGATAAGAAAAATCTCCCAAAAATTGTCAAATTCAGAAAAGCCTAATTGCTATATAGAAAGTAGTTTAAAGAAATTGAATTACCTTGAATGGTATATATTTAAGTAATTTCTCAATGAAAACTCATCAGTGTTAGCATGTATTTTGATGTATTCACACATCAAAATATGGCATCAAAGCTCGGGGGTGCAGTATGTCAAAATACCCTGTGATTTACCTTTTACCATGGAAAATATAAGTTCAGAAAAGTAGTGAAATGGAAACCAGCTTTCAAGAGTTGAGGATAGAAGAACTGATGTGACATTCACTAAGTTTGACAATAGAAGGAACACAAGATAAGTCAGGTTGTTGCTAAGGGTTGAGGAAGAGCCAGGAATACCAGCACGGTTATAAAACTAAATAAAACAAGAGGTCCCTGTATATGAGAGGAAACCTGAAAAAGGTGCAGTACAAGATGTTTGCACAAGAAAGTTCTGCAGAGGTGGGATTCATAGCAGAGTACAGGTGGTTAACCTCTGAGAGTCAGGTAAGACTGATGATGAGGAATAACATCCAGATGGCCTCATCCCATACTCTCTCTCTCTCTCCCTCCCTCCCCCTTTCTCCCTCCCTCCCTTCCTCTCCCCCCCTCTCATCTCTCCCTGCCCTCTGGAATAACAGCTGCAGGGGTTGTGTCAAGAAAGATTCTCAGATAGGTGGGAAGATTACCAAGTACTTTCAGAGGCCAAATTGAAACTGTGGAAATAATAACTGGTGGTTCAGATCTGGGGACTAGGAACAAAAATGGGAAAGTAGGGATCTAAGGTAGAAATGAGTGGATTAAGAGAGCGAGTCCATGTTGATATTGGCATTATAATAATAGTATCTGGAGGTATAATCATATTTACGAAATCAACATTGATAGCTCTTTGAAATATATCTTTTCTCCTCAGTCTTCATTTCTGGATCACAAAGGTTCTGTTAGAACAGATATAAGACACAGTATTGCATCCATGAGGATATTAAATAAAATAATTCAGGTTAAAGACTTGATTTCTTATGTATTTTGACCCCTGGTTTCTGCAGTCCACAGCAGGAGCATCATTATTGGCTAATGCCTCACCTCTGACTCTCATGACATCACCTTTGTCTGTAACAAATCAAAATGTGACTCCTTTTGGGATGCTGGGTGGCCTTGTTCCAGTGACCATGCCCTTCCAGTTTCCCTTGGAGCTACTTGGCTTTGGAGCGGACACAGCTGGAGTGACAACCACGTCGGGATCTACCTCAGCCGCTTTCCACCATAGCCTAACTCAGAGTAAGTGGGCTCTTCTCACAAAATATATCTGAGATTAGTCCAGTTGGAGTTAGTGAAGATGACAGAATTTTTTTTAAATCAATGTAGTTTATTTCATCTATGTATAAGTCCAACTGGAGATCTTATTTACAGTTTTTAATAAGCCATCTATCTTTTAATGAAATTTTAATAATAGGAACCAAGTGTGCTGGGTTATTTGCATACATAGATATTTACATATGCAGTTTTTAAAAATTTATGTTTAAGAAGGTCTTTGAAGTCAGGGTCTGTGCTTGCATTAGATAAATTAAACTATTTGCATTTTCATCTAAGAGCTCAAATCTTAGTTTTAAGAAGATCATTAACAGATGTGTTTTCCTCTCAGATTTACTAAAGGGTTTACAACCAGGAGCTCAGCATGCAACAACGCTTTCCCACTCACCTCTGCCTACACACTTACAGCAAACGTTTCATGGTAAGAAAGCCACTGATTTCTTCAGCTCTTTATTTATGTAGAGTTATAACATGGATTATAAATCTTTTCTGAAAAATAATGTGAATGGAAAAGGGTACAAAGCAAATTTTCATGGTTAAATCCTCATTAATAGCAAACTCCTTTTGAGAGAAAAGGTGTGAGTAAATGAGATCTTTCGTCATATATAAAGAGAACTGTCATCTTGAATGTGTTACATGGACCTGATCACAAAAAAAGGGCCTATAGCACTGTATAAAATTCATTTCTAGTATTTATGATAGTTGACTAAAAATGTAAGTGCCAAATAGTCTTGTAACTACTGACATGTATTAGCTAATTTAATTCTTACAAGAAGCCTGGAAAGTAACAATCTCTATTTTACACATCAGGAAACTGATTGGTAGACACTTGCCCAAGATGATATACTAGTGTTAGATCAGAGAAACAAAACCAGAAAGTCTGACACCATAACCTGTATTCTTAACCATTAAACCTCTCTGCCACTTAGTGGTGTTAATATGGTCCAAATTGTAGACATTATACTGGCTCTCCAAATAGATCTCTCTGTGAAATTAGATAGTGGATTCTGAACACAACACGTTGGCAGGTGTCCAGATTCCTGCTCCCATCTGGAGCTGACATCAGTAGACTGCTGATAGTTTAGTGAAGGCAAAGGCCATTTTCTGGATCTTTGAGCAGAAATAACTACAGGGCTGCCCTCTTAACTTGACTGGAGCCTTGCTGTTCTTTTTGGCCATTGCATTTAAAGTGATCTTTGGACACATTTACAGCTGACCATAATGTGAAAATGGAGCTATGTAGCAATTTCCAGGCAACAGGCTATAATTAACGGACCAAAAGACCTAAGCTGTAAGCTGCCTTATGTGTGCCCCTTGAGAGAATGGACATAATATCAAAGTTGTATAAATGGGGGACATAAAGGTGGCACCGATACCAACTGTCCTGATCTTCCTGAACTCCCGAATTAGGTTTAAAATGGTTAAGGAAGATTGCCCTGTAACTCAAGAAGTCCCATCCTTGGTTTTGGTAACAGATTGATGTGGTAATACCACTTCCGGCCAAGGCTTCTGGGGCAGACGAACCACGCAGAATTAGATAAACAGGATTTTCATTTTACATGACCCCAGTTTTCCAACTTTTATTTGAATAATCTTGCTGTCTGGGAAGCTCCACTGTTCTGGAGGGAGAAAGAAAATATGACTCAGTATTTTCCAAGTAATTGTAATGAAAAAATTCACACCTTTTACTTTAAAAGCATTTTAGGGACCTCCCTGGTAGCACAAGAGGTTAAGCAGGGCTCTATGAAGCATCCACAGCCACTGTGGCATGAGTTTGATCCCCAGCCAGGGAGCTGACCCACATGGCACAGCAGACCTCTCCTGCCTAGCCCGCTGCTCCCCTCAGCAGTGTATTTCAGTAGATCTGCCTGTTCTGCTACCCACTCTGTCTCTGGTGGATCCTCTCACACCCTCCCACAAACCCCACCTCTAGCCTGTACTCCAGCTCTTGTGTGCATAAATAAATAAAATCTTTATTAAAAAAAGAAGAAGCATTTTAAAATATAAGACTTAAAATTTGAGTCAGGCTTGGAAGTTTGAATTCCAGGACTGCTACTATTGCTACTATGTGCGGTTTCTTAACTTTTTCCACCATCATTTCTCCTGCTTTTAAAAAAAATTATTTATTTATTTATGAATATATAGGGTGAAGGCCAGAGGTGGGGTGGGGGAGGTGGTGGTGAGAAGATTCACCAGAGACCAAGTGGGGAGCAGAACAGGCAGATCAACTGAAGACACTGCTGAGGGGAGCAGCAGGAGAGATATGAGGGGTCTGGTGCACCGTGTGGGTCAGCTCCAGCCAGGGATCGAACTCATGCTATAGTGGCTGATGATAGCTTCATAGTGCTGCAACTTAACCCCTTGTGCCACGAGGGAGGCCCCTGAACAGTTGCTTTTAATAGGCTTCTTATAATCATTTAATAAAAATTTGTTCAGCATGACACTTGGTACATAGTAAGAGCTCACTTGTAAGAGGATCATTTTGATGAGTTTTTATCACCATGATTTTCTCAACCCCCTAAATACTGTAGCTGGTAAAATATTAATTAATTATCCAATATTAACTTGCCTTTCTATAAAGGTCCAAATAGTAGATGTTCTAGATTTTGCAGGTCATAGAGTCTCTAGTGCAAATACTGAAGTTGGCCATTGAAAGCTACCTTAGTTAATTTGTGACATTAGTGTAGCTGGGTCCCAATAAATCTTTATTTGTATTCATTTTAAAAGGGGAGGGTATATTTAGTCCTTGGTTCAAAGTTTGCCAAGCTGAGTTTGCCAGCAGGACTGTGAGATTCCCAAGAATATGAATATAGTTAACAAATGAGTAACATGTTTGAACTGTGCAGGTCCACATATGTGGATTTTTTTCTCTTCCTGGATTCCAGGGATGTCCGTTAGTTGAATCCCTAGATAGGAAATACACACACACACACACACTAACCCCCTTGTTTAAGAGTTGCCTATATTTTATTTTTCTAACTAACCAAAGCTTCTTTGAGTAGAATCACATTTGAAAACTACCTTACTGTTTTATGAATTTATACTTCAAATGGAATCATTTCTCTCACAACATGTAACATCACATTATAAAATGAGAAGCCAGTTTCTTAGATATTGTTACCAGTTATTTTAAAAAAAGATTTATTTATGCATATAACAACTGGGGTACAGGCCAGAGGTTCAGTGGGTGAGGTTGTGAGAGGATTCACAGAGACAGGGTGGGAAACAGAACAGGCAGATTGACTGAAGTACACTGCTGAAGGGAGCAGCAGGCAAGACAAGAGAGATATGCTGCGCCGTGTGGGTCAGCTCCCTGACTAGGGATTGAACTCATGCTGCAGTGAGTGTGGATGCCTCACAGTGTGGTGCTTAACCCCTTGTACCACCAAAGAGACCCCACCAGTTTTTGTTTTGTTTTGTTTTGTTTTGTTTTTTTCATTTCATTATTCATGCATACAAATGCTGGGGTATAGGCCAGAGTCCTGGCCTGTTTATGTTTGGGGGCCTCCCCGGTGGTGCAGTGGGTTAAGCACCGCACTATGAAGCAAACCGCAGCCACCGCAGCACGAGTTTGATCGCTGCCGCTGGCCAGGGAGGGGACCCACATAGCACAGCAGACCTCTCCTGCCTCGCCCAGTACTCCCCTCAGCAGTGTGTTTTAGCCAGTCTACCTGTTCTGCTCCCCACTCTCTCTGGTGAATCCTCTCACCGCCCAGTAACACTCTGCTTATATAACTTTTGAGATATCACTTTGTTTAATTGATAAATCTTATCTTTTTTTTTTAAAGATTTATTTATCTATGCATACAGTCACTGGGGTACAGGCCAGAGGTGTGGGGTGGGGAGAGGATTCACCACAGACAGAGTGGGAAGCAGAACAGGCAGATCAACGGAAGTACACTGCTAAAGGGAGCAGTGGGCAAGGCAGGAGAGGTCTGCCTCACCGTGTGGGTCCCCGCTCTGCCCGGCAGCAGGGATCGAACTCGTGCTACAGTGGCTATGGTTTGTTTCATAGTGTGTTGCTTAACCCACTGCGCCACCAGGGAGGCCCCTGATAAATCTTATCTTTAATAAAGAAAGCTTTTGTTATGTTCAAGTTTTTATCAGCATAACTTAACTCTCACAAGTAGACTTAGCAGTGTGATTTTATGTTCTCCCCCAGCCTTAAGATGTTATTGTAATACAGTAATATATTCCTCTTCAGAGCCTCCATGGTGTCTCAGGTTAAAGGCTCATCTCCATCAAGCTATCATCATGCCCCTATGGCACGACTTCGAATCCCTGCCACTGGCTGGGAAGATGAACCACATGGCGTGGCAGACCTCTCCTGCCTCACTCGCTGCTCCCCTCAGCAGTGTATTTCAGTCAATCTGCCTTTTCTTTCCCCCACTCTGTCTCTGGTGAATCCTCTTATACCCCCGTACCTCTGGCTCTTACCCCAGCTCTTATAGCATAAAAATCTTTTAAAAAAAAAATTCCTCTTCACCTATGAATTTCTACCAGTCTTGCCTCCCCTCACCCCTTTTTCTTTCAGACCTGGGATTGGGGTAGAGGGTGGGTGAGTAGTTTCCTTGCTATGACAATGGCTCCTTAGAGACTTTCTTAGTATTTTCAGCTCTCATGGTTATGGGTTCTTCTTTTTTTCTAGATATCATGTTTTTCTCCTCTCTTCCAGTATTATATATTTTTTTAAAGATTTATTTATTTATGCATACAAGCACTGGGGTACAGGCCAGAGGTGTAGGGGGGGGTGGTGAGAGGATTCACCACAGAGAGCTGGGAGCAGAACAGGCAGATCAACAGAAGTACACTGCTGAGGGGAGCAGCGGGCACAGCAGGAGA
>JAGFMF010011412.1:3194071-3217126 GCA_019455555.1 Galemys pyrenaicus
CCCCTCCCTGGCCGGCAGCAGGGATCGAACTCGTGCTGCGGTGGCTGCGGTTTGCTTCATAGTGTGTTGCTTAACCCACTGCGCCACCAGGGAGGCCCCCAGTATTATATTTAAATTGCCTAATGTTTAAATTAAGTAATCATCATTTTCCCTGTAAAAGTTAACTAGTCACCTGTAAAAATAGACATGTTCCCAGTAGTAGACTTTCCTGTCACAACTTTTGCCAGATTAGGACCAAAATAAAGACTCAGCTGGATTTTTTACTAGTGTGCCCTGTTAATTTACATGAATATTTGAGAGCTAATTATCTAATGCTATGTCACAACCTGGAATTTAATTTTACTTGCAGGAAAATGGAATTGTCCTTGTTTTCTAAAGGAATTAAGATGGGATAGTCCTTTGAAGGTAGAGATTAGGTTTTTTGTTTATAATCCTCCTCACTGTGTTTGACAGCTGGCTATGAGGCTGGTGATACTTGCTGAAATAGTATGTGTGGGATACTGGACTCATAGCCATTTCAGATAAGAGGATCATTTTGATGAGTTTTTGTGTAATGATCATTTTGATCATTATGTGTATAAGGAGTTTTTCTTTTTTTTTTTTTTTTGGAGAAAATCGCCATGATTTTCTCAACCCCCTAAATAATGTAGCTGGTAAAATATTAAAGGTTATCTTTTTTAACAGTGTCACCCACATGAAAATTAAAAATGTATTATTTTTATTGATTTGTTTTTCTTACCTATTTTTTATAACATGCTGACCCATTCCAATTAAATACTTTTTTTTTTTTTTTCTTTTCAGATGGAGGCCAAAGTAAAGGGGACACTAAATTACCACGGAAATCTCAGTGAAACCCCAGCAAGCCAAGGAGATGAGACACTCAGCTGGCTGATGGAGTCTACCTGATGGAAAGTACTGTGTGGTCATAGGGCTGCTGTTCTGTCGATGTTTACATTCTCGTCCCAAGCACTGTGGTGAGGAGGAAAAAAGAAAACATTACTTGAGTAAAGCCAGGTGCAGGAGGAAGAAATGCTTTCATGCAAAGTTAGTGACCTTTGGCATCTTCTAAAGAAAGACAAAGTTACCATTTTAACTGACTTGAAAAAGACTCAGTTGTCAAACCCACAGAAGTACAAATTTGATTTTTCCCGGGGAGAGGTAGAAGAAATTGAGGATTTGGGTAAACTCCATCCATCTTGGGGGTTGGATCTGAACACTTGCAGAAGGAATTGCATAATAAAAGACAATATATCTGGAATTAGGCCAGTTTGTCAGGAATAACAATCATGTCTGTTTGAGTGGACTATGCAGCAAATTTACCACAAAAAATTAATGACTCTATGTCTGATACAGACAGTAACAGAAAATACCATACCCTCAGAAATCCTGAACAAACTTGAATCTTCTCCAGTGTGTAGCAACTCCCCATGTAAATCAGTGGACTAAAGATGCTTCAGGAAAGTTATTTTAGCACAGTGATATATATTATTAAATCATGGAGATTTTTAAAAATCAAAAAATTGAGCCTGTTGTTGTTAACAGATGAAAACTTAGATGTCACCTTTTTGTAAAAGGGTCCATTTCATCTTCCATTCAGAAGCAGGTACTAAACTCTCTTCTTCAGGTGATTTGTGCATCTGTATCGACTGGTTAATTCTTATTTCCATTCTTGATGTTAAAATGTGATTGTGTTCACATTTTTCTCTTGAGAAATAGGGATCTTTGATGTAGGGCTGCGGCTTTGGTGCTCTTAGCCCTTGAAGGCCTACTAATATGAACTGTAAATATTCCCCAACTTCACCTCAGTTCACAACTTCTCCTGCTGTTCTTTTAGCTAGTGGTACTTCAGGTGATATTAACTATTGATAGACACAGGTATAAGTGTATATTACATATGCTTCTTTCAAATGGCATATATATATTTTTGCAATTTTTAAGATGGTATTTTAAAGGGAGGAATTACATTAGGGTCATTATGTGTACAAGGAATTATTTTTTATATCAGTGTATTTTTACTCCCTGTATCCAGTATAGTGAAACTGATTTGGAGCATTTGGGATCTTAAAGCTTTACTAATACTTACTGAGAGTATTGACATACGAGTAAACCTGCACATTGGACTCCTTGGTTCTTATAGCTTCCTTATGCAAATAGGATATTCAACAAAGGATGTTAAGGAAGAAGTTTATTCCGTTTGAATACATTTTATTTAGATTTTTTGTTGTTGTTGTTGCCTCATCATTGTCCTAAACTCTCCCACTTCTTCCTTGTCCTCCCTCTCTCCTTCCTCTATATTTAGCCTTCTTAATCTTCAGGACATTTTCAAATTCCACCCAGGAAATGTGGAAGCTTGGTCTATTTCTAATGACAGACTCCCCTAAAAACAGCAACAGATTGGTAGTAGCAAGATTTCTTACATGTCTTTTCATTATCAATCACTCTGTAGCATTAAGGTTATTAAATAAAGATATTAACTGGGTCCTTTTTTCTTTTTATGAACAAAAGTCCCAAATAACTTACAGGACTATGAATAAATTACCACAGATCTGCATGCCTATATTTGACGTGAGTCACACTGGCTTCCTTTCATAGCAAAAAAAGAGTAAATAAGTAAGAGAAAACTTTAGTTCCAAAAATTTGTAAGGGAAAAGGATTATTTCAAAGGAGTTACTGATAACAATACTTGCCTCTAAGAACTTAGTTTGCCAGTAAAGCAAGTGAGAATATTGTCATCAACCCCAGAAGATTTTTTGGAATGTTGCAGAGAGGTTTGACTTTAATTGGCTGTTTGATTAAAATTTATTTTTTTAATTGGTGAAATTTATCTGATTCTTCTTATTACACTATAGTATACCTCTTGCTTTTAACTAATTTGAAGAGAGGAGGAAGTCCTGGCTAAAGCTATAGAGGAATTTTCTTTGGGGAAGCTAGCCTTTGTTTCACTTCCCTATACTCAGAAATTCTTAATCTCTTCTTACTGATAATTGTGTGTGTCTTCCTCTCGGTGTATATGTGTCTGTACACATATGTGCATTCACATATACATTCATTATTAATTTAATTCAAGAAATAACAGTTTTAATTTCTTAAATCCAGCAGTTTTCAATTATGCTGGGTGAAGACCCAGCTTGACTCTTTGAAGTCACTAGAGAAGAAAAGGATTACCATTTCTTCCCCTCAGTATCATTTTATGCATAACCAATAAAAATATCTGAAGGCCCTTGGGTTTGAAAAGTTCAGATAGATGGAGATTCTATTCTGTTCTCTGTGATTTTGATTCTTTGAGGACAGCTGCCAGATCCCCACCTCAACTCCACATGTGCATTTTCATTTCTGACTTATTTGCATTTCAATCAGACAACACTTTTATGTTGTAGAAATGAAACAGACATCCTTATATTTCTTAATAGTGAGTATAATCAGAGCGTTCCTACATGTAAATACAAAACCGTTTCTTTTCTAGATCATGACATTGGAAAAGGTGTCTATACTTTATGGTCACCTATCTTTATAGTTTTTCTAACTAAAAACAAACATATAAATTGGTTATTTTTTAGCACAGAGACTTGTGAACCATACAGTATTTTTGCACTTAAAAGTCAAATTATGTTATTTTTTAAAATGGTGAGTAATTGGAAAAGATATAGAGCATTGTGTATTTCTGGAGAGCATTAGCAACATCCCAATGCAGAATTAATCAGCACGCTTAATTATGTCCCAATCAGTGGGATACTTGATTCAGGAAGATTAAGCTGTTTGTTTTCAATTGTCTTGTGTTTTAAATTGCCTTCACTAATGTGTAAGCTATTACTGTACATACCAGTTAATCCTCAGTATTCACAAGCAATAATAGTCAGCAGAGTTGTCTTCAGAGATAGCAGTGCTGAGCCTCAGTTGGAGACTGTTTTTGGGAGCAAAGTGTCAAGCTCATTCAGAGCCCCCAAAATAAATGCAAGCAATAATTTCCATTAAAAGGTGATTATAATTCTTTCTCATATGCTTCTGAGATCAGAGGGTAAAGGAAGTTATGATTTTTATCAGCTTAAAGAGAAAGGTTTGGGGAAAGGAAGTGAAGTTAATCTGAAGTCTCAAAATCTTGATGTTTGAGGAAATTAGAGGATTGTGTCAGTACATTGTTTCATGCCTACCACCCCTTTGATGGATGTCGTTAGCCCAAATTACAGTTTTTATATCATAGAAGTTGAGTAGGGTTTACTGTATCACCAAGGTAAGAGGAAGAACCGGGTACATACATATTTTTGAATACTGTGGGTTTGACACCTGTTTGAAAACAATTTATTGAAAAAGATTTTTAACCCAGGACTTTTTTTCCCAAAGCAGATCTAAATTGTTTACTACCCAGGTTTGGAAAGGGCAACCACCTCTAGTCTGTCTTCTCTGGTGCCCTCTACCACACCCCTTTCCACCTCTACTTGATTCAAGATATTTTCTGAAATGGAAATTCTACTGTTATTCAAACTGCCATTGATTATGAGAACTCTATGTCCCTTGGGATCATCTCTTAAACTCCAGTTATCATATTTGCTGCTACATTTGTAAGATGAAATTTGCCTGTATTGGTCATCTTTAATATACAGTTCTTTATTTCTTAGTGGTTTTGTCATAAATTTGACCCATGTATAGAGTTAGGATAATTTGTTTTAGGAATGTACCATAAAAGCACACTGGTCCCTGTATTCTTTTTATCAGTTAGGTTTTATGTTTGATTCTTTTGTTTGTTGGTGTTTGTTTTGTTTTAAATTAGAAATAGGAGAATGAGAATTATCTATAATCAGGCCAAACTTGAGAACTTTCCCTGTGCTTCAGCACTAGTTTCTGCTGACCTTATGTTCTCAAAAGGGCACTTTTACTTTTTATTGTGCATGTATGATTTTTTTGTTGTTTTTGTTTTTGTCTTGTTTTTTGCGGGGGGGGGGGGACTTTTGTTTTTGTAATAATGAAGCAGAAGAAAAATGCAGTACTAGGTAAATGACTCATTACAAACATGTTATGCAATTTTATTTTATAAAATGTAAGGAGAAAAGTTTAACTTTCTGTAAATCATTTCTTAGCTCTGATAAAATGCTTATATTGCTCCTCTGAAACATGCTCAATTCAGGCCTTTGTCTTTGTTAAGTGCCTTTTTTTTTTTTTTTCTTTCCCCCCTCTTTTGAAACTGTTCTCAGATATTTTAAAGTACAGGCTAATAAGTCAGGGGATTCGGGAGGAAGAATCACAAACTTGTCAACGTCATGTCATGCTGTAATGTTCTTCCTTTATTATTTATATGGATATGGATATATGTGTAAGAAGCATACATACATATATATGTACATATATATGTATACATATGTAATATATATATATAACTAGTAGCTGCTGTACCATTGCATCCTTGCCCAAGAGCCCCCCCTCCTCACTTCAATGTTTGCAAAACTTCTGCATTGTTTATTCCATTGCTTTTAGTGAATTCAAATGGGTAGATTGGGAAATTGTTTTTTTTTTTTTTTTAACAAGATACTGTCTTCCCCCTTTGAATATCTGTAGATGTTAACAACAACAAAAATACATCTATATATAAAAAATAAGTCAGTTATTACAAGTAAAATAAATTTAGTAGACTCTTTGACTATTCCTGGATGTAATCCACTGCTCTGTGCCCTTCAAACTCGGCATCAGTACTATTGGAGAAAGTATTGGAATAACTAGAATCTGTTGTGGGTCAAGTTGTAAGGTGTACTGTGGCAGGTGAGATTAAAGACACAGGAGTGCTAGCATTAGAAGCATGGTACTGTATCTGAATAAGTTTTGAAGGAACTTAGCAACTTTGTCAACATTAAAAAGATGTCATATTCTCTTCTGGGGAATGATTTTTGTATAATTCATATAGCTGCATATACATCAAAAGGTTTATAAAGTTATACGTAGCAAGACTTAAGATACTGAGGAAACAGGTTATATGAAATACCTGTAACATTCTTGAGACATCTTCAGTTTTTATTTTATTTGCCTGATAATTTGGCTGATCTGTTTTTATGGTCATTTAGATTGCTCCCTTGACCAAGTTAATAATTTTCTGTATCTAATATTTATCTGTTTCTTGTTGAAAACAGATGTAATGTATTAAGGGACACTAAGTTGTAACAATCCTCAAAACCCTGTTCAAATACATCCAAAAGTGCCCCCTTTTAAGTATGTTTTAATTGGGAAGAGGAAACTGGTGACTAAAGAGAAAGTGGAGGCTCCTGGTACTGTTAGCTATAGCAGCTGTTACCAGGCAGCTTTAGTCTGGTTGTGTGTTACTCTTGAATCACTATGTTTAACCTTTGTGCCTGAGATTACCCATTAAAAAATTGGGTATAATAATTTTCACCTACCTCCCAGGGATATCAGAGATTTTTCTCTTTCAAAAATATTTTTTTTTTTTTCTAAAATGTCCTGTATAATTAAACATAGTATCATCACCTTCCTGCAGAGGCTAGAAATATTTCTGTGTGATGGACATGAAAAGCATCGTATGATTTTTAAAATTTTAAAACAAAAATCACTGGAACTTTAATTTACACACATACTTGTTTTTTACATGTTATGTTTGTGGTGGGATAAAAAGGTTAGTTTGGGGTCAATAAGTGGGAGAGATAACACTAAGTTTCTTAAATATAAGTAGATTTTTAACCTTTTTATGGTGTTATTTTTGCCAAGGCTGTGGAGCTGAAACTAGTGGAAGTTTGGGAGCTTGGTTATTAGAGTTGATAAATGACCCTGAAATTTTTATCTGCCCCAATTTTTATCTTCTCAATCTAATTTCCCTATAATACATGTATCTGGTGATGGATAGCTAAGCTTTTAATTTTCTAAAAATGAAGGGGAGTCTCCTCAGTCTTGTGACTCAGAGTGGGATTGTATATTCTTCTATAGTTTATACAGCTTTGTCCTGAAGTGGTAAGTACCACACATGTCAGCTGAGAACCCTTAGGCACTCATTGTCATTTATGCTTCTTTAGCCTGTGAAAAAGTTGGAGTCTTCAGCTGCTCAGATTGTAGGAAAATTAGAATTGGAATGGGTGGCAGACTTCGCTTCCTTGCTGGGTGGGTATGGGGGCATTGGTAGAAGGAAGCATGTTTTGTCCAACTCCCAGGAGAAAGTGAAGATCATTTTATCCCATCCTCCATTACAGCACCTGAAGTAGTAGTATATAGAATTTTCATCCAAATGATAGCAACAGGAAAAATGAGTGTTGCATTTTTAGTTAGGGCTAAGTGCTAAGCAACAATTGTTAGAGAGACCGTGTAAATTTTAATTATAGCTCATATTCAGGGTCAGAAAAGAGAATGTAGGGGGATGAGGAAATGATTCTGTTAAAGTGAGTCAGAGAAAGTGCTAAGCCCAAGCAAATAGTGTGTCTGGATTATTCCCACAGTGGCCAAGGCCCATTAACTCTCCAGTGATAGGACATTTTTTTCGTTAAAAATTACTCTTTGATTTTTTTGTTTTGTTTTTGCTTTTTCCAGATAAGGCCTTAGTTTGTAACCTCTAAACATCAACTATGCAGATAAACATACTATCTCTTTTCCACAACTTTCCCTTTTTTTTTCCATTCTTCAAATAATGAGATGTTAAGACTTCTACCCAAAGAAATAAGGCTTAAAGGTTTTGTTGAATGTTTGTTCCTCTAGGGAAAATTAACAGAAGCATAAAAATAGAGATGTGTTGTGTGTTCATCTGTGTTAAAATGTGAACTTTGTATGAAAAAACTGAAGTGCAGATCCTTTCATTGATGCAAAACTGTGGTTAGAATCATGGAATGTCTTTCAGTTATGATAAAATCATCCCAGTGTTCAAGTCTGAGAAAGTTTTAGATTCTGTGGCCCAGTGTTCAGGTTTATAGAGCTGAACAGATGGTTAGATTCTGATTAAAAATAGCTTTGGATATTAATGGTGAGTTCTTTCTTCATTTCCTTTAGTCTTCACATTCTTTCTCTATCTAGTCTGCGCTCTTACCACCCATTTCATCAGCCAGAATGTAAGTTGCATATTGTTCGGAGTCCGGGAGGAAAGGTTGGACAGCCTTTCATCTCCTTTTCTCACTCACTCCCATCTATCCTGTATCCCTATTGAATTCAAAAGTGAAGAGACAGGTGTGTTCCAGGAGGCTTGCTTCCTAGCACAGACTCAGACAGGGACTCAGGATTTTAATCAGACTGCCTTTGAATAACTTGATATTAAATTACACTTTGCTTAGATACTCCCAAAGTACCATTTGCTTGAAAGTAGCTGGTATTTTTGTTCTTTAATTTCCTCATACTGTAATACTTGTACTTCTCAGTCTTTCTTATACACGTCCATTTTATAGGGGTTGGTACTTAAATTTTAGACACTTTACTGAACTGTTACCTAAACAGGTCAAATACACATTCATAAATCTCAATAGTATAATTGAGGGGGTCTCTCTGTTCAGGACTTAGAACCGTCACTGGTGACCAGAGTTTTTTTTCTCTTTTTCATATTAAAAAATAGATTGTTATATATTATGTAGTAGCTATATTTCATGGCTTCCTCTTGATACTTTCCTAGGTTATTCAAAAGAGATACAGACCTTTATTAGGGACTCTTTATTTCTGATAAAAGTCTGCCTTGTTTATTTTCATACTTCCCTTGTGATAAACCTACTTTGCAAAGATCATATGAATCCTTAGTACTGATTTTATGTTTTTCAGAAAACTCTATACATTTTTTGCTCTGTTTTTACTAATAATATAATTCTATTTTATCTTAAATCTAGTTTTAAAATATTCTATAATAGATTACTAATGGAAACCTAATTGAAATACAAGCAAGATGGCTTAGAAGTACAAGCCCAGGATAACTTGGAAGTACTTCTGGTTTTGAAGTTCACAACTTCATCTACCCTCTAAGCACATTCAAGAGTTGGCAGTAACCAAGACCAGCCAGTTGGCATGTTTTTTCTATGTGATAGCCTACCCTTAATTTGTGAGATCCTAGCTTGTATTTTCTGTCCTTGCGGTTGTAAACTTTACTGCTTTTTTACTTATCTCTTCAGTTTGCAGGGGTACCTTGTCCTTTGCCAACAGATTGGGTTTTCTTTCCTATACCTACAAAATTACCAATGATTATCCCAATTTTGGCTAGAGGCATTAAAAAAGAAAGAAGTTATTCTCGGTTGACAAAGGTATTACTATTTGATATAGTTAGCTGGAAAATTGACCAACTTTGGCTGACTTTTTAAATCCTGGCTATGCTTACATAATTAATTACATATACCTTCTTATAAGCAAAAGGCTTTTCCCCCAGTAGAGGTAGGTTCTCAATCTGCCTCTGATCCAGATAAAGGATTTAAGCCTTGCACTGTGCTTTTGTTGACTAATGTGAAAAAACTAGAAAAAGAAATATCAAATTGTTTTTGAGAAGGGTATGTGAATCTTGGAATTCCCTTTGTGTTTTGCTTGCTAAAACATTGCAAATTTAAAAGATAGGAGAATTAATCTCTGGTAAAAAGTTACACCCCAAATAATGTTAATCAGTTTGCCAATGTAACTAAATAATGGGTGTGTTTTCTCTCTTTAGTCACAAGCGAGAAAGCTTTTTTGTAGATGTAAAAATGATGGGACTGTAGATCTCTTTGCTGTAACTGATTGGAAATAGTATTCTAATTTTTAATCTAGGTAAGCACATATGTCCAACCCTTATGATACATATTTTGGTAAGGGAAAGACTCTTGTTTGTTAACGGAAGGAAAAACACAATTTATTTATACAGTGAAGGTTCACTCTCTAGAGGAATTTCCCTCCAGCTACACATCTCCTATTACTTTCACCACCTCCACACTTGATGGTAGATGCCAGAAAGTTTCACAACCAGTCTTAAAAGGAAGGAGCCTAAATAATTGCTGCTCCTCTGGGTGAAAGACACTGATTACTGTATTGCATTTGTTTATAGGGAGTTGTGTTTTTGCTAACTTGAAGGGATATATTATACTGTATCTTAAATAAGTGTGTGACTTAATATTTTGGGAATTTTTTCTCCTTTAAAAACTGGACCTGAACACAGCTTTGAGTTGATATTTGTAATAATCTCAGGACCTGAAAGATTGTAGCATTTAGTGTGTCTTAAAAATTATGTACTGTACCAGCCATGGATTTTTGTAAATATTCCTGTCTCCCTTTTTTGTATTATTTTAGTAAAAAAAAAAATAATAAATTTAAATAAAAGGGGGTGGTGATGACATGTGAATGGGTGTGGGAACGTATGTGTGTGTGTTTGTATAAGGCTCTTTGAGACGAACTGGTGCTTGTTTAATTTCCGGCTCTGATCAGAGCAGGAATATGGACAAACTGCTGCTACTCAACCCTGCACTGAGCCTCGGTATCTCCATTGTGTCTTTCCCAGTGGTTGGTTAAGTACTAGCTCCCAGGAGGTGACTCAGAAGTTGGATTCTTCTTCCCACTGCCATCTTGCCTTGGCATTCTCAGTTCCAAACACCCTCTGAACCTTAATGGTAAAACTTTCCAAACTTTGGGTGGTTTGTTGGTCTCTAGTTTTCAGAGAACTCTTGTTGCCATTTTCTAAGAAGAAAAAAAGGCAGGTTAAAATTTTTTAACCAAGAAACAAAAACACGCATTTCAGAAAATCCTGCTGAATTTTGAATATGTGAGAAGGCTTATTTAAACATTCCTAAGTACGGATCTGTGAATTTAGTAAATTCACCCCATGGATGTACTCTTTCAGTGCAGGGATTTCTTTTTTCCTCGCAACAGCCTTGCTCATATTCCAGGTGTAGCTAGCAAACCCCTGTTTTAAAGCAGGAGCCTTATTTGACTCAATATAGATGTTTCCTGTCAATCCTTTGTGACAGGGCCTTTTACATGAGTGCTTTTTCTTTTTGTATGTGTTACGTGTTTGTTGTATTAAATAAAGAGGAATGTACATATTATTCTTGTGTCTGCTGTATTATTGGGCTAACTTGGAAATTAAAAGCAGTGTCTGTTCTCTGTATCTCTCTATGCTAGGCCTTAGGTGATACAGAAGAGAAGGGTGCAGTCCCCACCCTTAATTGTATTCACAGTTTACAATCACATGGCAGGTTAAAAAGAACAGTCCAAAATTTGCCACCAAGGTGTGATACCAGGGAGAATTCAGAGCAAGAGCAAAATTGGACTGGAGCAACCTGAGATTTTGTCAAGTGGGTGGCACTTGAGCTGGGACTGCAAGAACAGGAGTAGGAGTTTGTTAAGGAGGTAGGGAAATCCTGCGCAGAATCAGGAGGAGCAGGAAGTAGACCCAACTGTTGTGGGCTGTAGTCAGGATTAGTAGAAGCCAGATTGTGGGAGTCCCAAGTGCAAGCTCACCAGTTCCTTCCGTTGGCTTGGAAGATGTTTGTGTTTGAGGGTACGCCTGGAGTCAAAGCTTGACATGTCGATGTGGGGAGAAGCTGCAGTGTAATCATCTTTTAAAGCCTCAGTTGTACAGGACTTCTAGGAAAGGTATTAAGAGAAAAGAGCAGCAAGAGCGTTCAACCTTCGAAATACAGGTGGGCAAAGGTTGAAGAGATAGAGAGCAACTTGTCAGAAAGTTGAGCATTTTGTCATTTATAAGCATATATATATATATATACACACATACAAAGTAGAGAAAAGGACTTAACCCCAAATTATTAAGAGTGGTGATATGAGCATTTTTTCTTCTTTTTCCTTTTACCTAAGTATTTTCAATGCATTGTCACTAAGGTGCAGAATTTTTAAAAAACGTGGGTGAGCAAGGTCAGTTGCAAGTGCTTTTACTAAAAACATTTAAGGATGGTTTTGCAAATATATGTTCTTGGGCGCAGTAGCCCCTCAAGAAATCTGTGGCTGAGTAACTTGACTCCACTGAACTGTGTCTCTTCATCTTGAGATGTGTATTCACAGATGGGAAATGCCATGGTCAAGGTTTTTGTAAAGCCTGTGTATTCCCCAAACTTACTTGATTGAGGACCACTTGTAACTACAATTAACATTAAGTTATAAAAGATACATAAAAACAATACAACACTTAGTTAAGAAGCACTGTTACCCTTTATTACCATTCACACTAATTCTGTTTTATCATTTACTGGGTGTTTTTAAAACATTTTTCAGGGGAATAAACATGGCCTAGGGAATTAAGGATTTCAGAATAACCAAGTAAGGACAATAGTTCTCTTCTGCTTTGAAGTAAACAAGTAGAGAAATGCAACCTGTTTTCTGAGAGTTGAGAAAGAGCCAGGTGTGCAGAAGGTGAGGTGGACCCAGGGACTATAGAAAAATCTGTGACACAGGGAGCTGTGTTTCACACTTTCCCACAGAGGCAAGAAATCATCTTAGCCCTGAGCTTTGGCACAGGGGAATGTGGCTGCTTGGAAACAGGATGCATGCAGCAACAGCTGGAACTCAAGGGCAAAGTTAACAAGCTACTTTGCTTTTGCAAATTTATTTCCAGGGAAAAGTGGACTTGTGCAAAGGTTTCTGTGTAAGGAGGTTTATCTCATTTTCATAATAGTAAAAGTTGACAATTGAATGCCATGTTAAAGGGGATGGGTTAAGTAAGCTTAAAAAAATATTGAATATGAATTTTTAACAATAAAAGATTAAGATGTTCATGTCTGAAATAAAAGAACAGCTGGAAATTTAAGTGTATGTAAGCACAGAAAAATACATAAGGACCAAAGACTCCAAAGTATCTAGAGTACTTAAATGTATCCTCAGTGAACATGGATAATAAGTTTTTGTTTAGGGTTTTGGTTTGTCTTTTTAAGATATAAATAGGTGGACTTGGTTGAAGAAAGAGAAGGGAATGAGAAGGAGGCGCTTCCTGTCTCATTACTGAGAGAAGAAAAGAGAACAGAAATTATTTCTTTCACTTAGATCCTACAGAATCCCAAAATTGGATCTGGCTTAAAGTGAAGATAAAAATGAACTGCCTATTTAAAGGTATTTTGAAAAGGTTATTTTTGCACTTGTGCACTTGATCAAAATAATAAATAACCAATATCTAGGTGTACAGTAAATGAAAGTCTCTTTACTACCTTGGTTCTCTATCAGAGCAGCCACTCTTACCCCATTGCTCCAGTGAGAAACCAAAATATGTATCTGACGTTTGGACCTAAATTTAGCTTACAAATCTGCTGTACTGGACGTGGCATTTTTCTCAGTTATCTTGGAGATGATTCCACATCAGTAGGTAGGGCTGTGTGGTGCTTTTCGATGATGTGGGCACACAGTTGGACCACACTGGTTCATGGTGCCTGTTCTTGATCAGTGGGCACTTAAGTTGCTGCCCCAGGTTGACAGGAATCTCCATTACACGTGTGGCCTGTACAGGTATGCCAGTCAGTCAGAAGTTGACTGTGGCGTGTGTAGTAACTAGGTTTGCGAGTTTCTTAGAACCGGTGACTCTGCTTCCTATCTGTGTGAAACTTTGAGAAAATCTTTAAAAATATTTGAAAAGTGGGGCCTCCCTGGTGGGCGCAGTGGGTTAAGCAACGCACTATGAAGCAAACCGTAGCCACTGTAGCACAAGTTCGATCCCTGCTGCCGGCCAGGGAGGGGACCCACATGGTGTGGCAGACCTCTCCTGCTGTGCCTGCTGCTCCCCTCAGCAGTGTACTTCAGTTGATCTGCCTGTTCTGCTCCCCACTCTCTGTGGTGAATCCTCTCACCCCCCCACACCTCTGAACTGTACCCGTGCTTGTATGCATAAATAAATAAATCTTTAAAAAAAAAAATTTGAAAAGTGGAAGTAAGGCAGAGGAGCTAATTCTGGGGGCACCAAGGGCCAGGTCCTCAGCAGTGAGGTGAGCTTTTCAAAGCACAGCGACAACCCCCTCTGAGGCAGGGTGCTCTTGAATAACGCTCCATCCAAAACAAATACTCTTCCCCATCAGTGTGTGCCATGATGTGGCTTGTTCTCTGTCTCTGTGCCCTTGTGTCTGTTCCCTCACCCTTTCTCTGCGGTCCTTTATCTAGCAGGGTGGTCCAGCCTTGAAGAAGAGGCTAACACTAGGCAGACACAGGCCCTTGCAGTGAGGTTGTGAGGCAGTGGCACTTTAGACCAGAGGCTGGTTGGCTCCCGGCAGGCGACAGACTCCTTTCTCCTGAGTTTGGTGTTGAATTCTAGACAAGGCCTGAAAGCACCTAGCACAGTGCCTCGCACATAAGAAGAGCTGTTAAATGGTGGCTACTGTTATCCTGTCTCTCTCCTGCCTATACTCTTCCTAAACTCACATTTCCTCTTGTGCTTCTCATTTCCCAAAATAAAGAAGTAAAACCATGGTGCTTCAATTTTTTTTTTTTAACACTTAAAGTGTAGGAGCAGATCAGTACCAGTTAAAATTCTTTCGTGGCAGATATCAAACCCCTTACTTAAAAAATTAAACTGAAACTGCTTTAAAGTCTATTAAAACAGTGAAGGGAATCTTTTGGTTCAATTGAATGGTCCAGAGGTGAAACTAGTTTAGGTGCAGTATCTCCAAGACCTGCCCTCCCCCACGTAACACAGGAGATCCTGACAGCCCCAGCACCCTCCTTCACTTCCAGTGGCTGCTGGGTATTGTTGTACAGGCTCACTTTTGTTTTTATACTTCTTTGCAGAGTAATCTTGTGGCTCACACACAATATCACAGAGTACAAGTAGTCATTTTAAAAAATAGCCTAGGGTTCTCTTCCCTCCCTTATTCCCATCCCATCTACCTCACAGCCCACTTGATTTTCTGAATTGTACCCCTAATTACGCATGCATCTTCCTAAAAATGAGTACTTTATGTCTACACAACTTTATAGAGATGGTCTCATGTGATCAATTGTGTTGTTCCTACTTCCTTAAATTTATCTGCATTTTTATATGTACCTCCCGTGTGTCACTTCCCATCACCCCCCTCCCACGCCGTGTTCTGTCCTCTGTGTCCACTGTGACTTCTGTAGTTGTGCCCTGGAGAGGGGCATGCAGGTGACCTCCCTTATGACCACAAGAAAGGGTGTAGTTGATCTTGTGTGAATTGCATGTTTACTTATATCCGTTTTTCAATTACATCTTCATCTTTCTGTTACAGATTATCATCTCTAACCAGTTTTTAGAAGTGTGTTATGTTCTAGTCTGCTACCTGTCTTTCAGCTTTGTCTCTTTATTGAACAGGAATTGTTCCTTTTTGACTAGTCAAGTCAACCCACTTTTTGTCTTAAATTTGTGTTCTGAGGAGTTTGTTATGAAATACGTCCATCGCCATAGGTCACAGAGGTATCCTACATTTCCTATTATTGTACTTTTTATAATCTTACCGGTTGTCCACTTTTGTGCACTGTCATGTAGGGGTTGAGCTTTACTTTTTTTCCTTTAGGAAGGCGATTTTTCCAATGCTGTCTAGTAAATCAGTACTTCTCTCACTGACTTTTGGTAACATTTTATCACATGTCAAGTTCTCATAGATGCAAGGGTCTATTTCTGAGCTCTCTTCCACTGTTCTTTTTATTTATTTCTGTACCATTATCATTGTTTTCCATTATTATGAAACTTATATACTGTATATATTAAGGAAAATCTCCCTCTTCTCTTTTCTGTTGGACGCTCTAATTGTGGATTTTTATTCTCAAATATTTTAGATAAAATCTTGACATTCCATTTTAAAATCCAGCTAAAATTTTTATTAGAATTTAATTTGTAGAATGGTTTGGGCAGGATTGAAACTTTAAGTTACATCATTCATGGTGTATCACTTTGTTTATTCAAATCCTCTTTCATGACTTCTAATAAAGCTTTAAAATTTTCTCTGTAGATGTATTGTCTGTGTATCGATTTCTAGGTACTTTATTATTGTTTTTATAAATAGTATGTTGTTTTCTATTTCTCTTACATTTTCTAGTAGTTTTGCTGGTGTCAAGGAATACTACTGATTGTGCATCAAGCAACTTTGCTAAACTCTTATTCAGTAACTTGTCTGATTATTTTACTAGCTTTCAATGGAGGTGATCATATAAGCTACAAATAATGATTGTTTTATCTGCACTTTCACTTTTTATAGTGCTTTCACTTTTTATGTCTTGTCTTAGAACTTTAAACTTCACCTTTAATGCTATATTATGCAGTAGTAATGAAAATTATGTATTTGTTCCTTATTTTTATGGAAAAACATTAAATTTTATATATTAAGTATGTTTATTTTGGGCCTTCCTGTAGCATAGAGGTTAAATCTCAGTGCTATCACCACTATGGCCTGAGTTCAATCCTGGCCAGGGAGCTTACCCACATACAATGCAGCAGACCTCTCCTGTCTTGCCCACTACTCTGCTCAGCAGTGTATTTCAGTAGATCTGCCTATTCTGCCCTCCACTCTGTCTTTGGGGAATCTTCTCATATCCTGTGCTTCTGGCCTACACCCCAGTTCTTATATACAAAAATAAATAAAAGTACTGATCCTAGAAAATGGTTCAGCCTTTAAATAAAAAAGAATATATTCATAATATTTTTTGTTCTTACAATTTCTGTTTTATATGTATTTGTTGCCCAGTTTTCCTTTTCTGTTTTGTTACTATGCATCTTCTCCTTTTTTTTATTCAGTATTATCAGAAGTTTATCCTTCCTAATTTAAAAAAAAATCATGAATTTTACCAGGTACATATATGTTTATGTGTTTCTTTTTGATCTGTAGTTCTTTCTGCTGATATTTAATGTCCTTTTTTTCTTTATCCTAACATTAAATTTTATTTTTATCCTGAATAATAATGAGTATATAATATTTTTATTTACCTAATCATCAATTGTTAAATGGATTGTTTCTACCTTTTGACCACTTTTGAATAATGGTGCTGTGGATGTTTGTGTATCTCTCTTGGGTGCATATACTGACAAGTGGATTTATTTATTTATATTTCCTTTAATATATATTTGACAACAATTGTGGTCCCCATGGATTTCCCACCACCATTTCACCCGTGCACTATCATCTTCCCTATTTCCATTTTCTCTCTGGAACTCACTTTAAAGCTATTGACATCTTTATTATCATCATAACTATCTCTTCACGGGCCTCCCTGGTGGCGCAGTGGGTTAAGCAACGCACTATGAAGCAGATCGCGGCCACTGCAGCACGGGTTCATCCCTGCTGCCTGCCAGGGCGGGGACCCACATGGTGTAGCGGACCTCTCCTGCTGTGCCCGCTGCTCCCCTCAGCAGTGTGCTTTCATTGATCTGCCTGTTCTGCTCCCGGCTCTCTGTGGTGAGTCCTCTCACCCCCCCACACCTCTGGCCTGTACCCCAGTGCTTGTATGCATAAATAAATAAATCTTTAAAATAAATAAATAAATAAATATCTCTTCAATGTTTTTCATATTTTCCATCTCTTTCCAGTACTTTTTGGAAAAATTCTCTGAATTGACAGTAGGTCATTAGTTATTTTCAGCGATGTAGCCATTCCTTTTTTATCCAATATATTGGGTCTGTTCAAATATTACATATTTCATACCAGGATTTTTATTCCACTCTATATTAAACTGCTTGTTCCTTATTATCTTGTTATCTCTGTGAGATCTTTATTATGTTTATTTTAAAATCTTGTTCTGTCTTGTTTCATTCTTGTCTAGTACAGTTTGTTTCACTGTCTCTTCTGTTGTGATAGTACTCAAATATCTTACTGTTTTCACCTGGGAGCTTGACCGATCTGGGCTTACCAACCTTCTTAGCTGGTGTGAAATAAGAGGGGAGGCCAGGTTTGAGACCCCCCAGTACATACTTTATGAGGTGGGAGCCTAGTGATGCAAGGGGTTAAGTCTCAGCACTATCAAGCTGTTGGCAGCCCCTGCAGCATGAGTTCAAACCCCAGCCAGGGAGACCTGGCACAGCAGAACTCTCCTGTCTCACCCGCTGCTCCCCTCAGCAGTGTATTTCAGTAGATCCACCTGTTCTGCTCCCTACTCTTTCTCTGGTGAATCCTCTCATGCCCCTTACCTCTGGCTTACACCCCAGCTCTTATATGCAGAAATAAATAAAATGGGAGCATCAGGAGCATTTCCCAGAGCAAGGCACCTGAGTGAAACCTTGAGCCCACTGTGGATCCCAGTTTAGTTTTTGTCTATGTATTTGCTCATGATGGCTATTTATCTGGTGACTCTGATTATGTATTCCCACACTTTGAAATTTTAGCTATGGCCATGCTCTGAGACTTGGATTTAAGGTCTGTTCCCCTGAAGAATATTTGAGTTTGTTTCTTCCAGGCTCCTGGGAACATCACCAACTCAGGACACTTCAAACTGAATGTTCAGCTGAAGAAATTGGGGTCACAGAACTAGGATGAATTTCATGTTGTAAATGGTTGGTTATTGCTGATGATCAGGAACTCTGGTAGGAGGCTCCCCCAACTGCCACCCACCCTGTGCTGAGAGCGGGAAGGTCTCTTCTTACAGAGGTCAGGGATTTTGCTTTTCATTCCCAGCAAAGGTCAATTGCTGGGGCTTCCATCTGTGATTGGGCTTCCCAGAAGGCTGTTCTGAAGCTTTCTTTCCTTTGTCTGCCTAAAGCAGATGAAAATCCAGCTTCAACACAGAGGTCAACATATACCCTCAGCAAATGCTGCTTTTAGTTACCACCCACTTCTCCTCCTTTCAGACCTCTGGTTAATTTGACCTCTATACTTTCCTGTCAGCTCAGTCACGCTGTAAAATAATTTTTAATAGTTCAATATTAATTGTACATTCACACAGTTCAGTTCATAAGTTAGACCGTCACACGTCACCTGCAGTGTATCTGGTGAAAGAACAGGAATTCCATAAGAACAGGGGTTGGCAGTGGTGATTCCCTTTACTAAAATGGGACTCTTTCTGTGTCAGTTTCACCAGAGACCCCAAAGGCTGAGAACAAAACAGTAGGTGCCAAGCCCGTCCACATCCTAAACGGAGGAGGAGCTAATGACCCTTGCGCCACATGCTAAGAGATTGTGAAACTGGGAAGCACTAGCTCCATCCTGGGAAGGATAAGCTCGACATCCACCTCCAGGCCTGTGAGGACTGAGAGAAGGATTTCTCTGGAAGCATACTGTTCTGTCAGTATGCTGGACATTTGCCCTCTTCTTCCCAAGCAGAAGAGGGTGGGGCTGTTTCCTCCTCACCTCATGCTAAATGAGGGGCACTTCAAAGGGAATGTTTGAAGAGCTTGACGTGTCCTGTCAAGTTGGTGAGACATGGGCTATATCTGACTCGCTCTTAAAAGTGGAATGGCAAAGTGTAGGTGGCTAGCTTCTTGAGAAGACAATTGGCAAGGAGGCTGCATTCCCCAAGTTCCTGACTTCCTGTGAGCCTGATGTGGTTTTCAAGGCATTTTGGATTTCAAGGAATTCAGCCAAAGGGAATACCTGGAGAGATGAGAGGACCTCAGTGGAGGGGCTGCCAGAGACCAAGGAGCTGGAGCAGGAATCCTAACTAGAGAAGGTATGGCTTACAAGTCCCTCTAGGTGTGATGTCCTGGGAGACTCAACCCCAGGAGAGAGCAACCACAAGAAAAGAAGCGACACTGGAACCTGAAACTTCTGGAGGACATTCACACCAGTTCCTGTCCACTAGTCAAGCAAACCTTCTCTTGCTTCCCTCTGGTAGGAGAACAGGCCCAGGACAGCTTCTAGCAAGTGAGCAGGAGGTAGTGTGTGCAGAAACAAAGTGACCCTCCCTGCCAGTGACCCCCATCCACACTCAGATATCCGGGGCGGGAGGGGTGGCAGGGAGAAGCACTCAACTTGCTGACAGTTGAGGTTTTGATATGACTCTGACTAATACCTAGAAAAAGGACTTACTTTTCACATAATGATGATGATGATAACTCTTTAGCCTGTCTGCTACTATCCATTTCATCAGGCCTAAGAAAGCCCAAATCGTGACACAAATTTGTAGGGACACTCATGGGAAACAGTTGCTTTCTGATTCTACTTGACAAGTCCTGTGAACAGGTTGTCTTTGCCAGTAGAGCTCAGATGGAGGAGGGAGTGGCTGGTATGGCCTCCAGTCCCCACTGCTCATTTCCCATCTATGGCGGCCTCCGCTGGCAGTGGGGGAGTATTATTGGAGTGGTTTGGAGTTTTAATGTTAATACAGACTGGACTTTTTTTAAAACCAAAGAAAAAGCAAGTCATCCTGTTATTTCCTGGAAAAGCTGTGTGAGCCACCCATGATTTGGGGCTGGAGGAGTCGGCCAGGAAATTCACAAACAGCCCGGGAAGAGGAATACGATTATCTCTGCTTGCAGCAGCAAGCCCATCTTGCTTGTTTACGGTCACATTTACTTCTGAAGATTATAATACACTGCAGTTTCCTTGCTACAGGATGTTTTCAATGAGGTTAATTTGATTTAAAATAAAACCTTGAGAGAGTATAAACTACTGTGTAATGGGAAGCAGCCATGAACATTCTGTAAACCACACAGAGGAGGAGTGATTATTTTGCTAAAACGTAGTTGCAAGAGTTAAATTTAAAAATTAATTACCTATTTTTCTTTTTAAAAAGAGGCGTTTCTCACTTGCTCTCCTTTTCTGTGCTGAGCAGAGACCGTCAGGAGGATGCCACTGTGCAGTCACAGCCTCTCCCACATCCTTCTATGCTATTTTCTGTCTTCCAGGAACTAGAATCATGGAAAAAACATTTTCCAAGCTTCTTGTCTACCAGCTTCAGGGTGTGATTTCTTTCCGCCTGCTTGTATTCACATGAGACTTCATACATGGGAGATAAAGCCGTATTTACCTTTCCCTGGCAGCAACTAGCAAATGTTAGGATATGCTAAATCTGAGGTTTTGCAGTTGCCTCCAGGAGTTCTTGGGACGTGACCTAGGCACTGATCAGCAGTGGGGTTCCCTGATTTTTCTGACCTGGTGACGGCAGCCTCCTCTGTATTCACTGCTGTGTGGTGGCACACGCCTGCCTCAGTGGCAGCTCCCCTCACTGACTCCTGCATTTGGTCCTTCCATAGTGCTGTGAGCATCTGCTGGAGAGGCCTGCGGTGGTTTCTCTTTTTCTAAGTGAGACCTGAAGGATACAGCTGCCTTGCTGGTATTGTGAAAGAAATGCATATACTTCATGGGCCCCGTTCAGTTCAAAGTATGTCTTTTTAAAGCTATAAGTTGAGGCATGACTGTCGCCTTTTTTAAAAAGAAACTCATGCTATGAAGAGAGAAATTTGAAAAATGGATGTGTAGAAATGTTTATCACTATGTGATTTGGTTCCCCAAAACAATGTGTTAAGCCAAGATTTTCAAAATAGCATATTGAATTACATTGTTTTCAGTAAAATAAACAATAATCTTCTTTCTTGACAGAGAGAAATTAGGACTTTTTTACTGTCAATAAAAAATATTTTCAAAATATGGTTGATTTCATTATTAAAGCATCCTTTTTATTTTCTTTTTTTTATTTTTATTTTCATTTTATACATGTCCTCTAATTATATACTAACTATATTGGTACAGTAATACATGTAACTTAAAAATGAATGCAAGGAGGCATAAGATTTTTACCCATGTCGAAAGACAATCAAGTATTTTTATTGCTGAACAGTATTCCACTGTATGGATATACACTTGTTTATTCATTCTGTTGACAGGCATCTTAATCATGTATTATTTTAAACTACTATCACACATTAAGGGTGAATACAAATATGAAATCATTTCTTTTACAATTAACTCATTGTTGGGCCTCCCTGGTGGCGCAGGAGTTTTAAGTCTCAGTGCTATCCAGCTGCCGCCAGCCTCTGCAACATGAATTTGATCCCCTGACCAGGGAGCTGACCCACACGGTACAGCAGACCTTTCCTGTCCTCACCAACTACTCCTCTCAGCAGTGTATTTTAGTCAGGCTGCCTGTTCTACTCCCCGCTGTCTCTGGAGAATCCTCTCACCACCACTCCCTCCACTGCCCACCTCTGGCCTACACCCCAGCTCTTGTATGCATAAATAAAAATAAATCTTAACAAAAAGTAAACTAATTGCCAAGCAGTCAACACATCCCTAAGCAACAACTTGATGCCTGGTCCTGCTGCATTTCAAGGCTGGTTTGCCATACCCCAGATTCAGCTGATATGGAGACAATGAGCCCAGGGCATTCAGACCATTTATCATTTACAGATCTTGCTTTGCGTTCCAGGACTGATCAATGGAACGTCTTGTTAATAAGGTTGGAACCATGGGTTGGGGGGGTAGGAGTGTGAGGGGGTTGAGAGTATATCAGCAGATCTCCCAGTCCCTGCGATGAATCCTCTCAAAAGCAAGATCAGGATGGTATCCACTCCCCAGGTCCCTAGTCCCACAGGATGACACTGAGTGGGAGATAACACATGATAGACACATGAGCAGTGCTGTAGTTGTAACCAAGTCAGAATGAGATGGAAAGTTCCCCACTCAACTGAGACGGGAAAATGATGAGAAATAGCCTGTGGCAATCTCCCCAACCAGTTAACTGGTTGGCCCAACCAGTTAAATTCTTCCAAGTGAGTCTAAAGTGATAGGATCCAGTCCCTTGGGGAGTCCCTGGTGGCACAAGGGGTTAAGGCACAGCACTATGAAGCTATCTGCAGCCACTGCAGAACCAGTTCAGACCCCAGCCAGGGTCATGACCCATATGGCACAGCTCCTGTCTTGCCCGCTGCTCCCCTCAGCAGTGCGTTCCAGTAGATCTGCCTGTTCTGCTCCCCACTGTGTCTCTGGTGAATCCTCTCACACTTCTGGCCTGCACCCCAACTCTTGTATGCATAAATAAATCTTTGGGGAAAAAAAGTATAGCCTATGTGAAGCCATGCAAGCTTCCCAGGATGCCGTGGCAGGGCTGGTCCCCTCTATGCATCTATATTCTATAACATCTTAATTCACTGTTGTATTAGCAACACTGCACTAACAAAGAAGTCATGGAGCAGGCTGTAGGATGCAGAATGCTGCCCAACAGCAAGATCCTGTAGTTTTGTTTTTTTTTTTTTAAAGATTTATTTATTTATGCATACAAGCACAGGGGTACAGGTCAGAAGTGTGGGGGGTGAGAGGATTCACCACAGAGAGCAGGGAG
>JAGFMF010011412.1:3217554-3229277 GCA_019455555.1 Galemys pyrenaicus
TCCCCTCCCTGGCCAGAGGCAGGGATCAAACTCGTGCTGCAGTGGTTGCGGTTTGCTTCATAGTGCATTGCTTAACCCGCTGCGCCATCAGGGAGGCCCAAGATCCTGTAGTTTTTATTGACAGAGAAAAAGGTGAGTCAAACTGAAGACTGGATTTAGTGTTTTAGGGAGGGTGAGTCTGCTGATAGACTCCCACCCATGGCTCCAACCTTATTAACAAGGCATTCCACTTATCAGTCCCTAGGACACAAAGCACATCAGTCACACCAGCCACTTCCCTCCCCTCCTCCCCCCCCACTCCCAGCATTCCTGGTCTTACTTCAGGATGTATACCTATTGCCCCAGGGCCATGAAGTGTCCTGTTCTTGTCTAACTTGAAAAGAACCTTGTACACCCACATCTTAATTCACAAGTTGGACCAAAACAAAAACAACCAGACTGGCTTGGTAGACAATTGACTAGCAGAATGAATTTATGTAAGTCACTGAGTTTAAGCCTGCTCACACACGTTAAGTACCCAAGTGGTTCCCAAGATCACTACTATGTCACTCGAATCAATTCATAACTGACTTTGCCAAATGATTTCATTACACTCATGTTGGTAGATCTAGCCTGGTATTCAGGTTTCACCTCTGTAAATGATGTACTTTTCCCTAAAAACTATTACCGAGACCTAATAGGAACGAAAGAAGCAAACTGTTTAGGTTCTTGAGTGTCTTCGGACAACACTGACCTCCTTGGAGGCTCTATAGGATCTCTTTTAGATAATGACTGGAAATAAGGTGGCGTGTGAGACAGCTGCCTTAGTCTATCAACAGGCAGGGAGCCACATCTGGTCTGAACAGAGCTGACAGTACCTGCAGGTTCTGTTCTAGAGGTACTGGTTCCAGGGTTGGCCCCAAAGACCAAAGTGGATCAACATGGGGTCTACATGTCCCAACAATTATTCTTCATGACCACCCAGCTAAGCACCAAACTCCCCCAAGGGACTGGATTCTATCACTCTAGACTCACTTGGAAGAATTTAACTGGTTGGGCCAAGGAGAAGTGCCATACAAGAACTCTCAGTATTTGAAAATAGCATATTGAACAGCAAAAAAAAAAAAAAAGCCAACTTTGTTTGATACTGGGTGCTGAAAGTGAGACCCATAATGAGGCTGGGCTTTTGAACAATCTCACGTGCTACAAGGATAAAAAAAAAATTATAGTTATTCTCAGGAGCTTTCTCCCCTAAAACAGGCAGGGTGAGCAAAGTGGCTTCTTTCTCCAAGAAGTCAGCACCTATTTTTATTTGTGCTTTTTATGTCACCCATTTTTTCTTCTCAATCTGTGTGCTGAGAGTGGTCTGCAGCAGTGTTTTGTTTGATCTACACTATTTTTAACATTTTAATTAGTGGCCAATTTTAAAAAAGAAAGATGTAGATTTTTAAAAATACAGATTTCCAGGTTTTCATGGGGAAAAATGGCAACAATTGACGGAGGCAAGTACTGGTAGTTTCCTATCTAGCCTGCTTTACTCATTAATGTTCCCACCATTCATCTTCCACTGGAGTTACCATTCCTGCCCAGTAGTTGTATCTCCTAGCCATTGGGCCCAAAAAGTCACCATTACTTTTAGGAGCCTTGGACTCAGTGGGCATGTATGTCAAACAGGAAACCAGCTTTGATGAGGAACAAACTTTTCTCTTAACGGGAGGGTTTTTAGAGTAAACTATTTCCCAGTCTGATAAGGAGACACAGATACAATATGTGTATTAGTTACTCACGCTAAAATACAGGTGCACCAGAAGCAGTGGGCCTAGAAAAGACTCTGACCTAGACTTCCCGAAAAACCGTAAAGTGCCAAATTCCAGCTAACTCCTAGGATGTGGAGAAAGATAAGTTCTGACACTTGGAGCAGAGGGTGGGCGGAAAGGAACAGTGAAACAAAGATTAAGTTACAGACCTGGGTCACTTAAGCAGAGTCCAGTGTGTCCATTTAATTGTTTAACTTGATCTTAGAGGCAATGGGGAGGCACTATGAAATGTTAAACGTGGGATAAAGTCGCTGATGCTCACAAAGAAAAGATCAAGTTACACCATCAGGAACAGAAGCAGAACGTGAGTTCTCTCCTCTCCCGTTTACTACCAGCTCCTCGCGGTTCTGTATTTTTACTAACCAGTCAACCTAGCATAAGACAAGCGTCCCCAATCTGCCAGTGGCCCTACGGAAATGGCCTCAGCATTTCAACCGGAAACAGAAAATGACCCCTGCAAACGCCACCTAACGGCTGCTGGACCCAAGCAAAGCCCCGAGAGCCGCAACACCGGAAGGGGTCGACTGTTTCCGGTAAAAACCCCACGGAGCTGAGGCTTCGAGGACGAATTTACGATATTCAACCTCCATTCCCAGTGCGCTCAACTCCGCGACGTCGCAGGCCCGCTTCTGCGCAGGCGCAATAACCACCGTGCAGACCCACGCGCACGCCTCGACGTGCGCGCGCCTGTTTCCCGTCCGGCGCTCGGATGCTGCTTCGAGGGTAAAGCTTCCGAGCTGTTAGCGGGATTTTGGTTTCTGAACTACAACTCCCAGCATGCCTCGCCAGTGACACTGCTATTAATTGTGGTTTCCAGGATAGGTTAGAAAAGAACTTAAATGACAGTGACGTACCAAAGAAGAAAAAAATTGAATACGCTGTTTAAACGCGTCGCTCACAGAAGCCCCAGTGGCCTAATGGATAAGGCATTGGCCTCCTAAGCCAGGGATTGTGGGTTCGAGTCCCATCTGGGGTGATTACTGTTTTGTCTTTATTAAATACTATCTCCTTTCTTATACAATTGTAGAAAATCACCCTGAGTTATTTTTACACCTTTTACAACGAGCAGTGTGTATGTTACCTTTACTAGATGTTGCACTACAGTTTATGATAATTAGCACACTCCGCTTCCTCTGAGCCCGTGGGTTTTTAGGAAGGCAATACGTTGAATTTTGATATATCCTTTAAAAATCGTTAAAAAAAAAAGTGTGTTCCGCTTTAAATTGATACCCATTCCTTCCAGGTTTGTTTCTTCTCGACTCAGTAGTCGGCCCCCTACGGGCATCTTAAAGGACGCAGCCAGAAAAGGACGCCCTTCCTTCGCTCCGCTATTCTCAGGGTTAAGACCCTGGCCCTTCGGGTACACTCGTCTTTCGTTTGCTTTTCTCTTAACGCCTTAAGGCGCCGCTCTGCGTTCGATTAATAAGGCTCTGCAGAGAAGGGAAAGGAGACGCCCCAAGGTTCCACACTCGGTGGGTGGAGCCGGCCCTCCGGGTCGGGTCGTACCTTGAAGAGACTGGCAGGGGTGAGGCCTTGAGAGGGGCGTAGGCGCAGTCGGGCGCTTGGCTTCGAGTGCGGGAAAATGGCGGCCCTCGGGTCTCCGGCGCGCACTTTCCGAGGCCTTCTACGGGAGTTGCGCTACATGAACGCGGCCACTGGCCGACCGTATCGCGACACCGCGGCCTATCGGTACCTCGTGAAGGCTTTCCGTGCACATCGGGTACGGAGCCATGTCCCGCTGCGCCCGCGTATCCTCCCCGGGAAGGGGGGGGCGCTGGGCCCGCGTGCCTGCAGGTCAGGCGGCCTAAGACCCCCGCCGGATCGGGCCACGCCGTGGGCCCTAAGCGCTGGCCTGTGGCCGAAACCCAGCACTAACCTAGAGCCCGCGGGAGGGCACAGGCACCTTGAAGTGGAGCCGTCCCCCAGGGTTTCATTGGCGGGTCTTTTGCTTGTTCGTAGGGAAAAGTCAGAGGAAAGGGACATGGGGGTGGGGAGCGCAGAAAACGTGTTCTTGGTAGCTGGTGAGGTCCCTAGCCAAGGCATCTACTCAGCGCTTCCGCCCTCTCTACAAGAGCAATCCTAGGAAGGTATTTTTGACACCGTAAACTAAATAATATTGAGCGATTTGACTTACGTTTTATGCTCTACACCATTTAAGAAGATAGTGCCTCGTAGAGCTGAACTGGAGGTCAGAAACGGTTTTTAACTTCTGTAACAGATAAATATGGACACACGGAAGGCCATGCTTGGGATATTTCTTAGTGAAATCCATGCGCCTCATCCCCCACCCCCGAAGGCTGGCGTGTGGAAGATAGTTTAATTTTTCCTGTGGGACGTCTGAGGCTCAAGGACTTGTAGAACAACTAAAACTTAGTTACCAAATGGGTGCTCGCATTTGATTGCTGCCTTTGGAGTCGCAGATCTGGCTTGGATAAAAGTTGCAGCCTATCTCAAAGATAGTAAGTTGGAGAATCATCTTGGGCTTTAGGGAGCAGTGTCAGGAAAGGGAAAAACGTTATGCTGACTTGAATATCTGAGCCAGGGAAGTTTGCGTGCAAAATGTTAGAACTAAAATTTAACTAGTTTCTAAAAAGGCATGTGTTAATTCATTCTAAGAACTTGGACTAAATTCTGAGTAAGATGTACATGGACCAGCTTTTAAGAAGCTCATTATCCACCTGAGGCCATACAAGGGTACACACACTTAGAGTGAGGAAGCGCTAAGTTAATAGCAGGGTTCCTGGTATAAAAAGGGGGTGACATCAAGAGGAAAGTCATAAAGCTAGGACTTGAATATATTGGAGTTAGCAAACAGTTGGTGTTGGGAAGAGTGATGTGGGTAAAGAAGGGGTAGAAGTGATATTGGTTAAACTTGGGTGTGGAGGGTGCAATGAGGTGGGTGTTAGGCAGGAATTTACATTTTTCCAATTTTGAGTACATTTTACATCATTCTTCCTTTTTGTACAACGCAGTTTTCTTCTGAAGTGTAGCCCCCTCAAAATTCCCACCATCAATTCACCCTGTGCACCATCACTCTAGTCCTTTGTGTAAGAACACAATCCCCCTTTTCTTCATCTCTCTCCCTCCCCCTTCCCTGCAGTGTCTCTGATTAATAGTTGCTTGTTAATTTTGTTTTAAAATTTATTAGAATTTTTTTTCCTGTCCCCTTATTTGGTTCCCCCACATTCCTCCTATAAATGAAACTATCAGATATTTTTCTTTCTTCTTCTGGCTTATTTAACTAATTATAATCCCTTCCAGATCCATCCATGTTGCTGCAAATGGCATGAGTTTATTCTGATTGCTGAATAGTATTCCATGGTTCATTTATACCACATCTTCTAGACCCAGTCATCTATTTTTGGGCATTTGTGTTGTTTCCATATCTTATTTATTGTAAAGAGTGCTGTGCAGTAGGCATTGAGGAGCAGGTATTTTTTGAATTAATGTTTTTGGGTCCTTTGCATAGATCCCTAGAAGTGGGATTGCTGGGTCATGGAACCTCCATTTTTAGTAGTTTGAGGAACCACCACAGCTTTCCATAGGTGTTGGACCAGTTTGCACTCCCACCAGCAGTGTAAGAGAGTTCCTTTTTCACCACATCCTCACCAACATTTATTGTTTCCCGTTTTTTTGATATATGCCATTCTTGCTGGTATAAGGTGGTATCTCACTGTGACTTTGATTTGCAAGGAATATAACAGTTTTTTCTAAACATTTATTCATGCATTCAAGAGCTGGGGTGCAGGCCAGAGGTGCAGAGTGGTAAGAGGTTACACCAGAGACAGAGTAGGGGGCAGAACAGGCAAATCTACTGAGATACACTGCTGATGGGAGCAGCGGGCAAGACAGGAAAGACTGCTGCCCCTGTGGGTCACCTCCTGTTCCACAAGTCTGGATGGGAGTTGTGCTGCAGTGGCTGCAGATAGCCTCACAGCGCTGAAACTTTAACCCCTTGCACCTTCAGGGAGGTCCAGGAATTTAACATTTTTTAAAGAATGCATGGACAACCCACACATTTTTTTTTAAAGACTTTTTATTTATTTATGCATACAAGCACTGGGGTACAGGCCAGAGGTGTGGGGGGGTGAGAGGATTCACCACAGAGAGCGGGGAGCAGAACAGGCAGATCAACGGAAGTACACTGCTGAGGGGAGCAGNGGGCACAGCAGGAGAGGTCTGCCGCACCATGTGGGTCCCCCCCTGGCTGGCAGCAGGGATCGAACTCCTGCTGCAGTGGTTGCGGTCTGCTCCATAGTGCGTTGCTTAACCCACTGCGCCACCAGGGAGGCCCGGAATTTAACATTTTTAAGAAGGTGACATGACTATAATTGTAACTTATGGTAGCAATGTTATCTTCCTTCAGAGGCTTGGTAATGGCTCTGAGATAGCTTGAGAATGTATTTGAAATTCATGCTAAAATATCTGTGGAATGCATAAAAGGATGAGGTATGCTTTCTATTTCTGTCTAGCTCAGAGCTAACTCAGTAACTATGCCTATTTTCTCTCTCCCCATAGCAGAGGGGTTCCATTAGGGAGGAACCTCCCCCTTTCTACTTAGGGAAAATAGCTTTCTGCTTCATTTGGTCTTGTGACTCATTTACTGTACATGTTGGCGACCCCTCTCTCCTAACTCAGGCTCAGCTGAATGAAGATAAGTATTTTGTCTTATGCCAGCATAAAATTCTTACCAATTTGGGCTTATATAGTAGAAATGAATATTATCCTTTGTTGATGTTTGACACTGGTGCTAGCTCATAAATTTTTAATGAAAAACTTGATTAAAATAGGCAATTTGGGGCCTACTGGTGGCGCAGCGGGTTAAACAACGCACTATGAAGCAAACCATAGCCACTGCAGCACGAGTTCGATCCCTGCCCTCGGCCAGGGAGAGGACCCACATGGCGCAGCAGACCTCTCCTCCCTCGCCTGCTGCTGCCCTTGGCAGTGTGTTTCAGTCTGTTTGCCTGTTCTGCTCCCCGCTCTGTCTGGGGAATAATCTCACCTCCCACAACTCTGGCCTGTACCCCAGCTCTTGTATGTATAAATAAATAAATCTTTAAAAAAAAATAGGCAATTTGTAAATACCATTTTCATGTGATTGGATCATAAACCACAAATTCTAGTTTTCAAATTCCAATCCTAGATATTAAAATAAAGGTCAGAAACAGGATGACGTAGGCAATGAAGGCAAAGGCATAACCCCATTTGGACAGGGCTCCTGTGGTCATCTTTCTTACCTTCTCTGCTACTTTCTCAAAATCTCAGAACACAAAACCAGTTAAGAATAGTACAGAACAGGGGCCTCCCTGGTGGCGCAGTGGGTTAAGCAATGCACTATGAAGAAAACCACAGCCACTGCAGCATGAGTTCAATCCCTGCCTCCAGCCAGGGAGGGAACCCACATGGTATAGTAGACCTCTCCTGCCTTGCTGCTGCCCTTGGCAGTGTGTTGGTCTGCCTGTTCTGCTTCCCACTTTGTCTTGGTGAATCCTCTCACCTCCCGTGACTCTGACCTGTACCCCAGTAATTGTATGCATAAATAAATAAGTCTTTAAAAAAAAAAAAAGAATAGTACAGAACAATCTGGAAACTGGTAAGGAAAAAATAAGGTATGGATTCATTGTGGACTTTGAATGAATATATTACGATCAACAGAATCCAGTTTTTTGAGATAAATTATGAGCAACCATAGTTAAATAATGAATATATGCTTATTACTTTTATATATAAAGTCTTCATTTTGTTAATGTTTATTAGAATGCTTTTTCCATATAAAAGTTTTTGACTTCATATGGAAAGGCATGTACAACATAACAAAGTCATAGCAGTGTAAAGTAAAGCAGCCCTTCCTTTAAGTGAAGGGCTGAAAGGGTATTCCTTAGGCAATATTAATGAACAGTGATCTGGTTATAGTTTTGCCATTAACCACTGAGCCTCTCTGAGCTTTAGCTTCCTCATTTGTAAAATGGAAGCGTTGAAATAAGAGGACACGTATTAAAATTTGAGGCCACACAAAGTCCTTGTAAAAACTCTTCAACTGGAGGTCAGCTTCCATATCAATCATGGAATGCCTCTGTAATAGGAAGTACACAGATGTCCACATCTCCTCTGTGCAATTTACTTTTACTCTAGAGCATATCTACTTATTACACAAGCCCTGTGACCTTGTATCTGATATTGCTGCCTTTACAGGTCACTGGTGAGAAGTTGTGCAGAGCCCAACATCAGCTTCATTTCCAAGCTGCCACCTATCTCTGCCTCCTGCGCAGCATCCGTGAACATGTGGCCCTCCATCAGGAATTTCATGGCAAGGGTGAGCGCTCAGTGGAAGAGTCTGCTGGCTTAGTGGGTCTCAAGTTGCCCCATCAGCCTGGAGGGAAGGGCTGGGAGCCATGAAAATGGAGTTTCCTGGATGCTGCCTCATACAAGAACTTAATAATTTCTACCAATATGTATTTATTAAATATTTCTTTGAAATTTAGAGGTTTTCTCTAATTTTGTTGACTGTTTCTTAGTTTTCATCTTTACTCTCAGTGAATTTATTGAACTCTAGGCCAATTGCTTACTTGATCAATATGTTTAACATATTCTTTCCCCTCACATTATTTCTTGGACATGGATAGGATTTCCTTTGCTGTTATAAAGTTATATACATAATAACATGTTTTTGTTGTTTTTTAAAGATATATTTATGCATACAACAGCTGGGGTACAGGCCGGAGTTGCGGGGGGGGGGTGAGAGGATTCACCAGTGGGGAGCAGAACAGGCAGATAGATTGAAATAAACTGCTGAGGGGAGCAGCAGGCGAGGCAGCAGAGGTCTACTGCGCCATGTGGGTCCCCTCCCTGCCAGGGATCAAACTCACACTACTGTGCCATAGATGCTCCAGTGCTGCGCTCAACTCACTGCACCACCAAGGAGGCCCTATAATAACATTTTTTAAGAACTATTTAAGGCAGAATTGCCTAACTAGATAAGAAACACTAGATTTTAAGTCAGGTAGAGCTAGGGTTTAATCCCACCTTTATAACAGTGGTGGGATTTTGGGTATGTTAGTTGTTAACCTGAGCCTGTTCCCTCTTCTGCAGAGTGCCAATCGAGTGCAATAAATGAGACTATTTGTGTAGGACTTGAACAGTATATGATTACCTCATAAAATCCTGCTGTTTACATCTTTTTACTACATCTCACTGTTTTATTATGAACCCTTCTCTAAGCCCTATCCACCAGTCTTCTGAAGTATAGATAAGTCATTATGATTTAAATAATTTAACTCAGGCCATTTCTGTCTATATATAGTCAACTTCTTATTTATGATCTTATTAAGAATTAGAAATGTCGATTCTGGAACAAACTGTATTACAGACAAATTTTCTCTATTGGGAACAACCCACAGCTAGGGGATGCTGAGACTTTGGCAGTGTGTTTAATTATTGTTCTGGTTTTTGCTGTGATACATGCTTTATCACATCCCTTCACTTGGCTCTCTCTTATCCTCTCCTGTAATTCCTCTGCCCAAATTCTGTTAGCATTTCCATATGCTCAAGTCTTCTGCATCTGTAAGCTACTACTCATCCTCTGAATCAAATATTTTCAGCTACTATTCATTTTTTCACAAATGAACAGAAAGATTTTAAATTTTGAAGCATTCTACATTTAACAATTTAAATATTGAGGTATTATTTCCACATAGTATATAAACCCACTTATAAGTATGGGTCAATGAATAATACAGACAAATGCACCTATAGTACAACCACCCCAATTAAGCTGTAGACTTTCCATCATCCCAAAGGTTCTCTTGTGCAAGTAACTCCCCTCCCCCACATCTGTTGCCAGGCAACCACTGGCCAGCTTGCTGACATCATAAATGAGCCAAATGCAGTCATGCAATCACATAAAATATACTCTTTTGAGGTGGTTTCTTTTGCTCAGTGTACTGATTTTGAGGCCAATAATCCATGTGTTGTATATATCCATTTTCCTCATTTTTCACTGCACATTCTTCTTCAGTCCACTGCAGTCTAGTTTCTGCCCCTCAATTGTAGCAGAACTACCCAATGGACAACTAAAAAAGTGAATAATTTTTTTTAAAAGATTTATTTATTTATACATATAAGAGCTGGGGTACAGGCCAGAGTCCAGGGCGGTGAGAGGATTCACCAGAGACAAAGTGGGGAGCAGAACAGGCAGACTGACTGAAACACACTGCTGAGGGAGCAGTAGGCAAGGCAGGAGAAATCTGCTGCGCCATGTGGATCCCCTCCCTGGCTGGTGGCAGGGATCAAACTCGTGCTGCAGTGGCTGCTGTTTGCTTCATAGTGCGTTGCTTAACCCACCGCACCACCAGGGAGGCCTGAATAATTTTTTTTTTTAATGCTGAAATAATTAAAGAGGTAATACTGAGTCAAACCTTAAGAGAAGATTAAAAACATGTAGCATGCAAAAGCACATTTTGGCTTATGGTCATTTGCTAATTTAATAGCAATAGATTTAGCATTGAAACTAAGCTGTACTTTTGGTGGGTTTGTTGGGGTTGGTAGGCAGAAGGCAAACTGCCTACCAAGATAGGTACTCTAATAAGTCATACCCACTTTAAAGTGGGAACCTGAAATTCACCCTCAAACTGGAAGTAAGAAAACATCCTTTAGGCTTTCACCCCATATTTTGTCACTTTGATGGTCAAGAAAAACAGAGGACTTCACCTGTATTATGATAGTCCATAACTAGTCATGTTTTCAGTTACCTATTAAGAGAAAAATAAAAATCTCTAGAGAAAAGTAGCATTATAGTCAATTTCAAATTTATACTATTCCTATAAAAATTTTTTCAAATACATATTCAGTACATAAGAAAACAAGACCCCCCACAGGTGAATACAAGCAGAAATAACAAACAACCACAATAAACTTAAGATACTAGAGTCAGCAAACTTGGATTACAAAAAATTATGTTCACTGGGTCAAAGAATAGCAAAGTTTGTAAGTTTCATCAGGGAATGATAATATATTCAGAAAAGAATCCAATAAAAGATCTAAAACTGAAAATATAACAAAATCAATTGAAGGGTTTAATACCATATTAAGACATAGCTGAAAGGATATCAGTGAACGATTGAATTTGTTGGGAAAGAAATCAAGACGATGAAAAATACAAATAGTGAAGAGAATAGAGGATTTATGGAAAATGTCTGATAACCATTTCCTTGGAGATCAAATGGAGAAATACTTCAGAAAACAGTAGCTAAAAATTTCCTGTAATTGGGCCCTCCCTGGTGGCGCAGTGGGTTAAGCAACGCACTATGAAGCAAACCGCAGCCACTGCAGCAGGAGTTCGATCCCTGCTGCCAGCCAGGGACGGGACCCACATGGTGCAGCAGACCTCTCCTGCCTCGCCCGCTGCTCCCCTCAGCAGTGTGTTTCTGTCCATCTGCCTGTTCTGCATCCTGCTCTGTCTGGTGGATTCTCTCACCCCCCACACCTCTGGCCTGTACCCCAGTGCTTGTATGCATAAATAAATAAATCTAAAAAAAAAAAATTTCCTGTAATTGATACATCAGTTAACACATTCTAAAAACTCAATCCCAAGCAGAATAAAAATTAACCTGCAACCAAATAAGTCATAACAAAATTACAGAAAACCAAAGATTAAAAAAAAAATTAAAGGGCCTCCCTGGTGGCGCAGTGGGTTAAGCAACGCACTATGAAGCAGACGGCAGCCACTGCAGCACGAGTTCGATCCCTGCTGCCGGCCAGGGACGGGACCCACATGGTGCAGCAGACCTCTCCTGCTGTGCCCACTGCTCCCCTCAGCAGTGTACTTCTGTTCATCTGCCTGTTCTGCTCCCCACTCTGTCTGTGGTGAATCCTCTCACCCCCCACACCTCTGGCCTGTACCCCAGTGCTTGTATGCATAAATAAATA
>JAGFMF010011412.1:3229468-3263097 GCA_019455555.1 Galemys pyrenaicus
GTGCAGCAGACCTCTCCTGCTGTGCCGCCCACTGCTCCCCTCAGCAGTGTGTTTCAGTAGATCTGCCTGTTCTGCTTCCCACTCTGTCTCTGGTGACTCCTCTCATCCCCCAACACCTCTGGTCTGTACCCCAGTGCTTGTATGCATAAATAAATAAAATCTTTAAAAATAAAATAAGAATCTATGTACAGAAAGAAAACCCACCTTAGAATTCTATACCCATTAAAAGTATCCATCTAGAATAAAGGAAGGCAGAACACAGATCTTTTCAGATTAGCAAAAATGGGAAAGTTCTGTACTCAGACCAACACAAAAACAAACTCCTAAGAGTAAACTATAAAAAGCCAGGCAATAAATGTTTTAGTCTTGGAGGCTATATGGTATGTTATGTGTCACAAACAATTCTGTTGTGCCATAGGAGCAACCACAGACAATAGCCTAGCAGTCCTGTGAAATAATTTTTTAAAAAATATTTATTTTTATATACAAGAGCTGGGGTACAGGCCAGAGTCACAGGAGGTGAGAGGATCCACCAGAGACAGAGTGGGGAGCAGAACAGGCAGATGAACTGAAATACACTGCTGAGGGAAGCAGCAGGCAAGGCAGGAGGGGTCTCCTGCACCATGTGGGTCTCCTCCCTGGCTAAGGAAGCCCTGCAGTGTGGAGCTCAGACCCTTGGGCCACCAGGGATGCCCCTGTGAAATAATTATTTACAAGATAATGGGCTTGCTGATTCCTGTCCCAAAGTTTAAACCTGTGATAAAGGAAATAATCCCAGGTAGAACAGCAGAGATTCCAGAGGGAATAAAGAGCAAATGAAATGTTAAATCACCTTTGATTATATGAAACTTGGTTTTAGAAAAACAGTGTATATAACTTAGGAAGATATTAAATGGAGTTTTCCAGGTTCCTTGAATTATCTTTTTGGGGAAGAGTAGACTAAGCTGTATTTAGGATGCCTATTACAATGCCTAGGGTAATGCTAAAAGAACAAAATCAATAAAATTTCCAAATTTAGAAGGGAGGGATTGGAATGATTAAAAAGGCAGGGAGAAAAAGGAGAGACAAACAGAATGGGTGAGAAAAACAGACAAAATAAGAGCTTTAAATCCAAATACGTACTAACATGAATATAAACAAAATGCTCAAAGACAGTAAATATAAGACTTAACATAAATATAAGCTATATGCTGTTCACAATAGTACAAAGCAACCATAAAGGTGGTACTAAAACTAAAATCTTTCCACTAACACTTGTTTAACATTTTATGTATTTACCTAGTAAGAATATTTTTCAGAACTAGATTATATTGTATAGAAAATAGGGCACTGTCCTCTAGGACATACTAGTACATTTTTCTTTCATTGCAAATCACTTTCAAAAGATGGTATTCCTGCAGTGTATCTGGAGTGTTTGAACTGTGAGTTCTCTGAGTAAATGGAGAAACATTAGTTTCTAAAATACATACAGAAGATCTGATTCTAAAATTTTTACTAGCCCAGTATGCACTTATAAAAGGATCTTGGGACTATGATTGCTATTTCATGTTAAAATTTTTTAAAAAAGAGATTTATTGATATATGCATACAAGACAAAGGTGTGGGGGGTTAGAGACAGAGTTAGCGTGGGAAACAGAACAGGCAGATGGACTGAAATACACTGTTGAGGGGAGCAGTGTGTGAGGGAGGAGAGGTCTGCCATACCATGTTTGTCCCTGGCCCGGGTCAAACTCGTGCTGCAGTGGCTGAGGATGCTTCATAGTGCTGTGCTAAACTCCTTCTGCCACCAGGGAGTCCCCTAAATTCTTTTTTATTTTAAAGATTTTGTTATTTATGAATACACAAGCTGGAGTGTAGGCCTGAGGTGGTGCTGGTGGCGTTGCGTGGATTCACCAGACACAGTGGGGAGCAGAAAAGTCGGACTAACTGAAATACACTGCTGAAGGGAGCAGGGTGGGTTAGCTCCCTGGCAGGGTATCAAATTCATGCTGCAGTGGCTGCTGATAGATTCATAGTGCTGAGACTTTATCTCTTGTGCCACCAGGGAGGCCCCTTCATGTTAAACTTTTTTTAATCTTGCTAATAAATTTCAAGGTGATGGGCCTCCCTGGTGGCGCAGCGGGTTGGGCAACTCACTATGAAGCAAGCCGCAACCACTGCAGCACGAGTTCGACCCCTGCCACCGGCCAGGGAGGGGACCCACATGGAGTAGCAGACCTCTCCTGCTTGTGCCCGCTGCTTCCCTCAGCAGTGTACTTCGGTTGATCTGCCTGTTCTGCTCCCTGCTCTCTGTGGTGAATCCTCTCACCTCCCGCGACTCCAGCCTGTACCCCAGCTCTTGTATGCATAAATAAATAAATCTTAAAAAAAAAAAATTTCAAGGTGATGTATATGCAATTGGAATGCAAAAACTTACCATTTCTTCAGAGTATCTAGGAAGCACCAATAGCTCAATTTTATTTAAAGAATATTTAACAAACGTTCAAATACCAGGATTAAGCATTGTTAGCTCACTCAGGCCCCAAAACAATGCTATTAAGTGTGTATGTTTCTCTCTATTAGAAATGAGTTCAAGAAATCAATGTGCTATAATTCCAGTTAGTAATCTGGTGGCCCAACGTTCTGAATCCAGGATGCTGGCAAGCTCAATAACCACATGCTTTCTTTCATGTAAATGCTGCTATCTTGAAACGGCCTTACTCAAATTTATCTCTTAAGCAGGAAATAAAATCTCTAAGGTCACCTCCTTTTTCAGAATACTGTCTAATGTTCATGGCTCCAAATTTAGATCAACAGCTTCCTCCTATTCTAAATGATGATTAATCCTCGTGGATGAGATAGACTGTTTCCTAGTGTATTCATTTTTCGGGTGTGTTTGCTGAACTTGACTTATCCCAGATTGGGGGGGGGAGGGGGCTTAAAGACCCTGTGCATAATGAAGGAAAATGACCCTGATGCCAGAACCCCGGGATTCCTTAGAGGGTCAAGCAGCAGTGAGAAAAAGGTTGAGGCCACGCGATTCTGGGTGGGCCCCTGAAGACGAGTTCATCGTGAAGACGCAACAATACGCCCATAATACCTGCTAACCCAGTCGAAACGACGGGCACGGGCTCTACTTACTTTCCACGCTGGCTGGCCCTGTGGCCCTTTGGGTAATTTGGGGCTGGTTAGCCAGCACCGCTTGCCGCAACAGCCGCGCTCACCCGCTGCCGCCAGCGTGAGGTTTGGCGCCTCGGGCGGATCCAGCTCGAGGGTCCGCGGAGGCGCCAGTCTCGCGATATCTGGGGAAGGGGCGGGAGAAGCCGCGTGCACGCGCCCGAGAGCCGTTAGGGCGGACCCCTCCTGGACGGCGCGGGCGGGGCTAGTACAGTTGGACGCCAGTTGGTGGAGCCCCTGCGGGAAACGACTCAGCGCGAGGAGCGTGCGCGCGCACGACGGCGGCGACGAGCGGCGTCAGAGCCTGAAGGGGGGGGCTGACGGCTTCTGGCGGGTGGCAGTGTCGGAGGAGAGCGCTTGCTTAGCCCGTGTCGCTTCTATCTCAGGAACCGGGCGGAGAGCGAGGGTACGGGGGTCGCTTTTAGGGGCTGCTGCTTTCCACGTTCGCGTCGTCGGGAGAAGCGCAGCCCGGACGCTCCAGCCGTCCCTCCGGCGCCTTTTCCGCACGCCTCGAGGCGGCGGCAGCGGCGGCGGCCGCCACCGAGACAGCGTCTCGCCTTCCCCCACCCCTCCCCCGGGTCCTCCCTCCCGCCCAAAAGGGCCCGGTCTGCGCCCCACCCCCGCCCGTCCGCTACGCCGCCGCCATGTCGGCGCAAGCCCAGATGCGCGCGATGCTGGACCAGTTGATGGGCACCTCCCGGGACGGTAAGTCTCTGCCAGAGTCTGGGGGTGGGGGAGGGGCCGGGGCCGACGAGGGGTTGGGGCTCGGCGGGCGCACCTGGGCTCGCGTGTGGGGCTGAGTAAGGGGCTCCCAGATTGGTAACACGCGGGCCCGGCTCCCGTCCCAGCCAATCCGGGCCGGGCAGGCGGGCTGGGGGGCGGTGACCGTGCGGATTGGCGGGAAAGGCTGCCAATGGGGTCAGGCGGGGCCTGCGGGCTGAAGGGAGTGTTGGAGCCGGCCGTGTTGACTTGGCTGGGACGGGAGAGCCCACGTCTCTCTTGCGTAGTGGGCGGCCCGTTCGGTCGCCGATGAGGTGCCTGCGAATCGCTCGGGTCTCCGCCCCCAGGACTGATTCCTTCACCCTGAGCTTTGGGATCACCCCTCGCCGCCGCCCTCACTATCCAGAGAGAACTTTGTGCCCACCCCCTCACCCGGGCTCGGAGGAAACCTCTGCTCCGACCCCAATCCCACAGATGTACTTTCGAGCCCCACAGAAACGACCCTCCTGGGGCAATCTGACCCAAACCATGGTTTCTTCAAGCGGGTGTCTTTGACCCCATTTTATGAAAAGAAAAATGTTCTGGCCTGTTTTTTTGTTTTTTGTTTTTTTTTTTGTTTTTTTGAGAGACCTCCATTTTGTTAGTCAATTTAATAATAGAGGCTTTGTTCCGTAAATATTGACAAATCTTGCATGTGCCCCAAATAGAATCATTTGGAAAATTCGGTGCCCAGTGAAGTGTAATTGAAGGCTTTAACGATCCTTGTAGGCATTTAGGTTAGAATTTGTATAGAAGACCACAACTTGCTGCATATCTTTTTCTCATAAAGAGTATTTCTTAAGAGAAGATGAAGTGCTGTTTCTTTTTTGGTGGCGATGATTAGTCATGTACTCTTTCAAATTCAACTTAAATCCATGTTTATTTGAAGGAAGGACTCAAAGCAAGGAACTTGCTCATTTTTATATGTTGCTTATTCAGGTAGTTTATTATTAAAGAAGTGTTTTTTTCTTTACAAGTTATTTAAATTGCTTGAGGTAAGAGAAAAGACTTATTTTTGACAGTCTCACAATTTACTTGAGTGCTTTGCAGCAAAATGTGTCAGGTTAAAACATGTATTGAATTCAAATATTTTTAGCAACGCATGTTTACAATGGCTTTTTCAATATTCACAGTTAAGTATTAATAAAAACCACATTGGGACATACTTTATGTGGGTAGATGGCAGACCTGTTTGTGTAGAAAGTGGAAGCTTGGGAAGGAAATGGACATTGTGTTATATATCCTTGAAAATTTGATTAAAAATGCTAGGAGAGAAACTTTTACCCTGTATCATTTTTTACTTTTAGATAAGAATGCTTATTTTATAACTACAGCATGTCTTAACATTGCTCCTTTCCCAATATGAAGATGGTTTTTGCGAAGGGGCAGTAATTACTCTAGGATTTGAGCTGAAAGAATAATCAATCTTTGTAAAAGTTACAGAACTCATTTAATACTTACTTAACACGATCCTTTTATTCCCAAATAGATACCACGTTTGGTGCCTTCTGCTTAGACTGAATTTCCTAATTTTACTGGGAAGGGTAGTTGGATCACAGTAACTACTATTACCTGATAAATTTCCACACAAGGCAGCCAATTTAGTGTTGCAAAACTAAATTTAAAAACATACACGTATGTATTCCTGCATGTGTATCAGCAGAAAAATGGATTTCCTAAAGTCCTTTCTGCTTTGTATACTACTTTTATATTTTTTTATGTGTCTTGTTACTGGATTTTTTTTTTTTTTGCCTCCAGACTAATAGGATGTACATTCAATAAACTCATGTTTACGAGTCCACGATAATCTTTACTTGAAATAACTGTATTTTCACTGCTGTGTTGTGCCAGAAGAAAGAAACTTGTACTACTTTCAAGGAAAAGGAATGCTTTTTTCAGATACCCAGCTTAGTTCTTTTATGTATGCAAGATAAGAATCAGAACATTCTTTTCCTTCTTACCAGATAGTTAATGAATTTACATATTTCATCTTATGATTCAGGACCTTTAAATAATTAGGATTGTTCTTTTTTTTTTTTAACCATACAGTCAACTTCAAGTTATCCAGGGATAGTGGAACGTGGATACGTTCCTGAATAACACCATGTAATTTGAAACCATATAATGGGACTCTTTGTATTGGACACAGGAACAGCTAACAGGGAATGCTGTTGGGTGTCTTTGGCACTAAGAGGTGGAAATGGGGATCCAGGAGGTGGGAGAGAGATGGAAAAGGTAGGTAGGAGGGTATTAAAGGCAGCTCTGTCTAATTTTATTTCTTTCCTTTTTTTTTTTTTAAATCCCAAAGACTATAAACCACTGACCTATTGGCTAGTGGGACTCAAGGTGGCAATAATCCTCTCAACCCTTAGTATCCTGTCTGTGAGGGTCTCCGAAATGGCACATGAGGTTCAGGGCCTTTCTCCTCCCCTCTCCCAACAAAAAATTTTACCCACTCCCCTAAATTCCTGGGAGAGTTATATCTGTTAGTTAAATGCTCTTATTTTGAATTACGTAAACTAAATCATTTAGATACTTAAATATCACTGAAATCCTCAGGTTTAGGAATTTAGTGGCAGGGAAAAGCAGAGGTAGTTTTGGATCACTGGGCACTTGCAGAAAGGACAGTCCTGGGTGAGTGGTGGAAGTGGGATGGAGGGTGGTTTTTGGCCATCCAGAGGGCAGCATGATGGTGCTGGGGGTGCTGGGCAAGGGAACAACCAGGAGGTGGGAGAGGAATGCATAAGGGAGGTGGGAGGGCCAAAGACAAACTTTGCCTTCTTTGCAATTTTGCCTAGGGCCCTGGTGGTGGCAACCGCCTGTGTGCCACTGAAAATCGTGCCGATGCCTGGCATACTGCATAAATGGAAGCAGGGTACCGCGTGAGTTGAAACATTGGTCACACTATATAAAGTTTGTATATGTGAATCAGTGTAACTCATACCCATGTAATTGGGGGTCTGACTGTATTTGGATTTTTCTGATAAGGCATCATGGGCTAAGGAAAAGAGCACTGGGCTAAGACTCAGGAGACCTGGTTTCTAGCCCCAGCTGTACCTCTAATTGTAACCTTGGGTAAGTCACTTAACCTTTTTTGCCTCAAATTTGTAATTTGTTAAATGGGAAACCAAGTAATTTCCTATGTTATATTAAAAAATGTTGAAAAATAAGTATATTTTAAGTGTTTTATGGACAGGAGAAACCATCAGTAGATATAAACTAGTGTATCTTATTTTACCTGAGATTTAAGACACATTAAATTTATAAATTTGTTTTCCTTGTTGTCTTTAATACATGGAGAGGGATAATTTGTTTCCCCTGAATATATTCTATTTGAAAGCATGGAGGTACAGCACAGGGAAGTTCAAGTAGCACTTTGAGAGAAGTCAGAGTGACAGTTGGAATAACCCAGTGTCCTCACACAAACTATAGTGACTTTGGCTGAGTTGGGTTAATTGGAAGTCTGTGTACCGTGTTTAAAGTGTTTTGCCAATAAATACAATTTGGCTCTGATTAAGTCTGTGGGTCTGAACACAGAAAGGCGTGCAAGGAATAGAACTTAAACAAAATACAGGGTGTGAATATAGATTGCATCCTACATTTAGAAGCTAAGGAAGTTGGTTAGGTAGTCTTGAGTATTCTGTGTGTCAGTTCCTTGGGAGCAGAGACCATATCTGAAAGGTTCAACAGGCCAGGATGGTGATCCGCCTTTAAAAACAACCAATAGATTAATAGAATATAAACAAAATTTTATAGCATAGTTGGTTGTCCATTATAGTTAGGAAATGTTTGGGGCAAGTTAAAACTTCCAGAAAATTTTAACTGATTTTGATGGTCATCTTTCTAAATAAGCCAGTAATAGAATTTCTGAGTTAAAAGGGGACATTAGTTATAATGTAGTATTTTTGTTGCATAGATATATTGTATGGTAGTTGTTGTTTATGGGATATGAAGTTCAAAGGCTATTCATCTCAGTAGATTCTCAGGAAAATACAGTTCAGAAAATTATTAACTTGTTCCTATACTAAGTTTAGTGATAAAGGTTTGTTGAACGTCTAGGATATGACATTGCTGCCTTTCTGGAAAGAAAACTATTGAATCAGGAATTGGAAGAGTGTTTTCTTCAGTAGTTTTTCATCTTCATTAAATCATCTTTAATCTGTGTTCTTGACTTATCATCAACATTGGGAACATTTTCTTTGAATTTCCTTTCATTATCATGAACCACATTTATTTCTTGGTCAGTTGTTAGCCATTCTTTTGTTCTACTTGTTCATTTTAAGTGAAGGAGGCATAGCCTTTAATGTACAAGTACATGCTTTTTGAAATAATGGGTATGTCTTAACTCTAGAATTTGTAAATTCTTTCACATTTGAGACCTTTTAGCAAGCATAAGTTTAAACAGAAGGGTAAATAGCATTTTAGTAAATATTTTACTTTATCAGAGGTCCAGGCAAATCTAGGTCCAAACCGTTGAAAGCTCTGTTAACACCCATGTAGTGAATTTGTTTAAATTCTGTATAATAAGTCTTATCTACAGAATAGCCCAGGAAATATTAGTATGACCCTGCACTGTCCTTGGATTCTGTGCAGTTGTGTTAGCTCCCCTCAAAGGAAGTCTATGTTTCTGTGACCTTTTACTTTGAGTTAAAAGAAGTAAATTGAAACAAAAGAAAAATCATTTTGTCTGTCTGCATAAGCTCTATAAGTAGCATGTAATGCTTTGATTAGATTTGAGTAAGATGTCATAGAGATAAATATTAGTGAGTTACTACTTCAAGATGGGTAGCAGGAACTCAAGGGCAAGTAGGTGTCATGGATTAGAGTCAGTTTTATTGAGTCAACTTAATACCAGGTGGTTCTTACAAATAATAAAAGCTTGAAGTTGCCAGGGGTTTCAGCAAGTAGCAGGGTTAGAAAGATAGGCATATGACTTAAAACTGGAGGTCAGTAAGTATGAGCAAGACTAGATAGATGAGCAGATGTGCCCCATGGAATTCCAGAAAGATACTTAAAATGGATGGGATCCTAAAATCTAGGTCCATTAGTTTAGTCCTTGAGGAAACAGCAATGATTCTACTCATAAACTTACTAGTGTACTAAATAATCGTAGACTAAGACAATGAAGAAAATTAGAAGATTTTACTAGAGAAAGGAATAAGGGACTAGAAAGAAGGTTAAGTTCCTGACAGGAGTCTTGTGACTTTAGCACTGCAGAAGTCAATCTGTTCCTTTTTGGTTTAAATACTCAAATATTAGTATCCTCTAGGGTAGAAATTGAAATGCAGTACCAGAATAAATCAGTTAATTTTTAAAATTATTGAAAATATAAGGAAAAATAATTTCTAAAAATTCTGGAATCTTCTCCAGCTTCATGTGTTTGTTTGAATAGAATAATAATTACTTTGAAAAGTTAAAACCATCAGAAAGTGTATGTATTCAGTCAACTAAAATAAGTCATATTGTGCTATTTAATGTGGGCTTAGAGAAAGGAATCTTTAAAACTTTTCCCTCAGAAACGCTCACTAGATAATGATCCATATGTTCTAATTTAGTTGTGAACCATGTGCAATGATGTTTGACCTGTGTGATTCGACATGAAAAGAATTTAGCCAGCTGCCCTTGCTGAGTCTTGTCATGTTTCCTGAATGCATGGTAAATTGTTTTTTTTATCTTTTTTGAGACCTCAGTTATTTGTAGACCTCATTTTTCTTTTTCAGAGTTAAATTTTCCAAAGTTCAATAAAATAGATGTCTGTTGGGTAGTATTGGCAATATTCTTGTTTCTGTATTCTGTCCTACAATTATGTTACACAGTAGATCCTTTTCTGTTGTTGAGGATGTGTTTTAGATCATAGTTGACAATAGAGTCCACCTACTTTTTAAGTTGTATTGGAATACAGCCATGCCCATTTATGTACATACTATCTATGGCTTCTTTGCCTTACATGAGCAAAGTTGAGCAGTTGAAGCAGAGACCTGTGGCATATAAGCTTAAAATGTTTACTCTCCAGTTGTTTTAAAGTAAACTTGTTGACTACTGCTCCAGATTAGTGATTGTCACTGTTATTCCCCTATACTCACAACCTAGCATCTCCTGGGAACTTGTTAGGAATGAAAATTTTTGGGCCTACCTCAGACCTGCTGATCAAATTCTGGGGATAGGGGTGCATGACTGATGCACATGAAAAGTTTGAGAAACCTAGATAAATATTTTCTAAATGTTAGTCATCACCTTTACTGATTTTTTTTTTTTAAAGATTTATTTATTTATGCATACAAGAGCTGGGATACAGGCCAGAGGTGTGGGGGGGGGGGGGTGAGAGAATCCACCAGACAGAGTGGGGAGCAGAACAGGCAGATGGACTGAAATACACTGCTGAGGGGAGCAGCGGGCACAGCAGGAGAGGTCTGCCNNNCCATGTGGGTCCCCTCCCTGGCCGGAGGCAGGGATCGAACTCGTGCTGCAGTGGCTGCGTTTTCTTCACAGTGTGTTGCTTAACCCGCTGCGCCACCAGGGAGGCCCTGATTTTTTTTTTTGACCTGTTTTCTGTTTTACTATTTTTTCTTTGTCAACACGTTCTAAAAAAATTTTTTTTAAGATTCATTTATTTGTGCATAGAAGAGCTGGGATACGGGCCAGAGGTGTGGGAGGTTAGAGGATGCACCAAAGGCAGATGCACCAGGGGAGCAGAACAGGCAGACTGACTGAAATACACTGCTGAGAGGCAGTGGGTAAGACAGGAGAGATCTGCCAGGCCATGTGGGTAACCTCACGAGGTGGCAGGGATTGAACTTGTGCTGCAGTGGCTGCGGTTTGCTTCATAGTGCATTGCTTAACCCATTGTGCCACCGGGGAGGCCCCCACTTTCTAAAAATTTAAGTTACTTTTAAATTGGAAATTTATGTTCCCAGAAAGAAAAGATGACAAATCATTATTTTAAAGAGATCTGCTTTATTGTCTCTTGCCCTGTGCTAAGAATTAGAACTTAAGATATATTAAACACATACTAAGGGCCAAATGGAAACCTCTTTCTTGACTTAATAACCACTACTCAGTTATTGAGTGGTGTTTGAAAAGTCGTGGTGAAATCATATAACACCTAAAATCTTTTTTTTTAAAAGATATATCTATTTGTGCATACATACAAGAGCTGGGGTACAGGGCAGAGACATGGGAGGTGAGAGGATTCACCAGAGACAGAGTGGGGAGCAGAACAGGCAGATCAACTGAAACACACTGCCAAGGGGAGCAGCAGGCCAGGCAGGAGAGGTCTGCTGCGCCATGTGGGTCTGCTCCCTGACTGGAGATCAAGCTGGTGCTGCTTTGCCTCGGATGCTTCACAGTGCGGTGCTCAACCCACTGCGCCACCAGTGAGCCCCTAACACCTAAAATATTTTGTGCAAATGCCATCTTTGGAAAATACTTTCTGGTCTAGTTGTCAAAAAACAAAAACCTCCTTAAACTGTATATACCCAACCCCCTGTGCAGGAATGACTGGCTAGAAGTATAGCCTGTGAGATGGGGAGATAGATCTCAGTCCCTCGAGAGATCTCTGGAATTTCAGGGTAAAATTACCTCATTGAGCTTCATTTCTCATCTCTCTTAGTGATTTGGTCCATGGTTATGTCAGCAGTTCTAAGGAGATTTCAGCAAGCTCCTTCTGTAGTGAGAATATGAAAAGGTGCCTGACTAGGAAAAAACATTTAGCAAAGATAACCCCTAGTCTAGAAACTGTCGAAGTGACTGTGATTCTACATTATGGCGAAGGGGACAGAGCAGGGTATCATAGATCTGAGAAACCATGTAATTTATTTTGATGAATTTCTGTTAATGGCTTAATTTGCCTCATAATTTTAAAGGGACTACTTTCCCAGACATGATGTTCTATGTAATTGTTACTTGGTGTGTTTTTTTTTTTTTTAAAGATTTATTTATTTATGCATACAAGAGCTGGGGTACAGGCCAGAGTCCAGGGAGGTGAGAGGATTCACCAGAGACAGTGGGGAGCAGAACAGGCAGATCAACAGAAGCACACTGCTGAGGGGAGCAGCGGGCACAGCAGGAGAGGTCTGCTGCACCATGTGGGTCCCGCCCTGGCCGGCAGCAGGGCCCGAACTCGTGCTGCAGTGGCTGCGGTCTGCTTCATAGTGTGTTGCTTAACCCACTGCGCCACCAGGGAGGCCCTACTTGGTGTGTTTTAAGTATGGTTACAGCTGAAAGGAATAGACTCTTTTCTGAGTTCCCCAAGTTGAGTGACTTTGGGATTTTTTTTTTTCCCTTTCCTATGCTTAGAGATTATGGATATTTTGGCTTCTTGTCTTTTGATTCTGCAATAAAGTAGTAGTGATATAGGACTCCTAATTCTAGAGGGGCTGAAAATCTAGTGTGTGTGTGTGTGTGTGTGTGTGTGTGTGTGTGTGAGAGAGAGAGAGAGAGACTGGGGGGAACAGTTTTATTTTTATATGAATTTTGTAATACTGATGATAGGTATCTAATTTTGAAAAAAGTGTTTAAAAATTATAAAGGACAAACACCTAAATGAACAAATGTTTTGTTTTGTTTGTTTTTGTTTTTTTTTTGTATTTTCCTCAAATTCAAAAGAAGCATTACAAAATGAAGTCCCTATGTTCCTCTTCACAGTCTCAGTCTTTTCCCCAGAGGCAATCCTTGTGATTTGGTATGTATTCAACGTCACATAGTATTTCTGCTGTGTTGTTTCAGTGGTTGTAAGGCTCAGTCTCCTTCATGGTAATGTCTGTTTTTCATTTTAACTTCCATCATTGAGTTTTCTTGTCACCTCTGTCCTTTGGTATTCTCATTTCTTTCCCCTTTTTCTTTCTTTCATTGGTTTGGATTTGGGGAGGCACTAAGCTATCACCAACCAGTGATAACGTCTTTAAATAGATGAATCGGCCGACCACTTTTTCTTTGGTTCTTTTCAGCTATATCTTCATAGCCAGAGATAGCTTTCTTCTAATTTTGTATATAGAAAATTCTGGATGATAGAAGTCACCAGATATCCAGAGTACAAGAGTTACTATGTCAGAATTGCAGCTCTGAAAGTAAGTATCAAAATACAGAATTTAGCAGGCTGCAACTTTTCATTGGCTGAATTTTCTCTATGACATATGTCAAATTATAATGCATTTTTAGAACTTGATTTTTAGGCAACTGTTCAAGGTGTTCAAATGCATTTCTGAAATCCAAGAGCAGAAATAAGTCAGTAGATTGTCTGAAGCATGTGCCTACACACCAGTCTATCCCGCCGCCTTCCCAAAAATGTGATGGCATTGACCCCTTGCCAGTAGCCAAGATTTTGTGCTTGTATAATGAGAGAAGATAGGATCAGGGTGTAGGGTATTAGAATAGAGTTCCGGGAATGTACCTACTTTAGTGTTTGTGTTTTCACATTTTTATTACCATTCTGTTTTTAAAAACCCTAGGAGCCTTTTCTCCTAGTATCAAGGCTATTTCCAGTTTCATTTCCTTATAATTTTTTTCTATGGATTTTCATAGTCAAATGGGCTAGCATACTTTTTAAATTATTGTAGCTTTATTAATCTTTGATTATATCTAGCCAGAATGACCTTGTTCTGGGTATTTCTATAATATGAATTGAATTTTTAAAATGTGTTGTCATTATGGTGGGGTCAGTAGTAGTACCTGTTTGTAATTATAAACCTGTAGAACTAACCATATGAGAAGGTTAAGGTGGGATAGTGGTCTCACCTGTGTAGTACCCTTATTTTGGGGAGGGGGGGAGGAAAGCTGCCACTATTGTGCAGAATAATTTTATAAATCTTGTTAGAAGAGAATTTGATACTACATTTGGAATGGAGAATACCCTAAATGGTTTTTTCCACTGCTGTCTTTGGCCTAGTACTCTTTCCTTTCCTTATGTAGTAAATAGATTTCTGAAGCTTTTGACATGTATCAAGGCATGTTAAAAGGTTTACAAAGACCTGTAGTCATGTTAAGATATATATCATTGTAAAATAATTACTTTGAGCTATATAAATATACATTGAATTTAACTGAATGTATTTATTTCAAGGGAACATGGAGTAATAAGAATTTTTTAAAAAATTATACAAAAGGGCTTTAATAGGTGTATTTTAGGCTGAATTCTAAAGCAACACCAAAGGTAGGTGGGAGAAGGTAGTAAGTAGAGTCCGTGAGAAATTTGAGATGGTAAAAGTGGCTCTTCTTGATAATAGTCATTCAGCAGTAGTCACCTGCTTTTACCTTGTTTCCACATAATTTTCTTGTGTGCTTACTAAGGTCTCTTCTTCCCCTGTACTAAGAGAAATTATCCATGGGTCTTTATATAGTTCCCACATTATTATGTAGACTCAGAAGCTTATTATACAAGAAATGGGTAAAAAGAGGATGGAACTTTTTTTTACATTTGAAGGACTCTGGGGGCCAGGGAAATGTGAAGCTCAAAGCTTTCAGTTATACATCTTTCCTTTTAAGTGTGGCTTTCCTTTCACTGAAGGGGTGTGAATTTCATTTCAGAGGGTATGTGGCTACTCTGTCCCAGGCCAGCAGTGACTCCTGGCCCCTAACAAGTACATCTCTGGGGAGGACTTTCCCTTTTACCCCATTTATAAACTAGGGGATTCTTCCATTTGCTTTGTGTGCTGTGGAGTTTTCTCCTCTGTTATCCCTAAGTTAAGCTCTAAGCTAATTCTCACAAAAGAAATACTAATTAGTTGTTTTTATAAATTGCTTGCCTGTAATGCTTGATATTATGCAGTAGGTAAGGATTCTGCACACCATTATGTATGTCAAATAATACAAACTTTAAGGTTCTTTTGAAATTACAATACTAAACTCAGTTCACTTTTGCTTAGCCTTCACAGTTGTTGATCACATAGCATGGTCATCCACTCACAGCTTAAAAAAATACAGGGAGCATCGGAGAGAATGGGTAAAGTAAAATTTTGATGTTTTTAAAATAGCACCTAAATATCTGTGAAAGTTCATTTGATTTATTGTTTGTATGGGAGGGAGAAAGTTGGGTGGTACTGGAGGGGGTGGGTGGGTTGGGAAATTAGCATGCACCATGTAAAATGATGTCAGATAACAAACAGGCTAATATTTTAAGTGTTACTACTACAATTTACATGTTAAGTCAGCTTCAGATAAAGCAAGACCATAAAATGGCATGTGGAAAATTACAGTGAGGTTACTATTTTTGCCTTCCAACTGATTGAGTAGGATTTTGAAAACAGCAGTATTCGAGTGCAGTTTGGACAAGAGCCTTTTTTAGAATGGCCTGTCCATATTTCCTGAGTGAAATAGACTACTGAAGTGCCACCCCAGGCCCCATGACAATGCTAAAAGACCTCAAAAGGAATAATACATGTCTTCCCATGTGTCTTGTGTACCTGTGACTTAGGTGTTCCCAAATACAGATTATAATTCATGAAATTTCATGAAGGGGTTGAACCAAAGAGCGTTTCAGAGACTTCTTACTCTGAAGTTAGTTACTTCATCAGAAATTATATTAATAGAAAATTTTGATGTTTCCATTTAAACAAAGAACATTTTGTGTGCAGAAGTTCTTAAGTTTATAATTCTAAAAACTTGGCATTGTATTTATGTCCAGAGCCCAATTATTGTGGATGTTATAGGGCAAAAACACCTCCATGTTTTTATGGGCAGGTCATTTTCTTGTTAATACAACTACTTTTGATTTAATCCTTGCCCAGTTACTTAAAATTTCTTTTTTTTTTTTCACTTTGCACACTAAGCATTTGGATTGATGAAAAAAGTTGCTTAAGCAATTAGATTAAAAAAAAAAAAATCACTGTTCTGGCCCTAACTTTGTTCTTCCCCTATGTGAAACCATTTGCCAAAGTTAAATAAGATTTACAGACTATCCCACAAACTTTCTGTTGCTATAAGCTTTGTCAAAGAGATCACTTAAGTTTGAAATGTTATTTCTCTTTTCCTTTGATCTAAGTCCTATCAGTCCTTCAAATTTTGGCTTTTACTCACTACTTGAAGCCTTTTCTGACCTTTCCAGTCCTTGATGGTCATTTTAGTCTTAGAACTCCTGAGGTACTACTACTATTTGAAACACCTGTTTGGCACTTTGCTCATTCTACCTTGTGGTTATTACCTGTTTGCTTTTGTTTTTTTCATTTAAATATCCTATTTTTCTAGCAAAATAATAGACTCCTTAAGGATAGAGAGGATTTGTCTTCTATACCTCTTTTTGACCCCATTGCAACCCCATTGCCTAGCACAGAGGGATTTGTTCACTAATAGCTTTGTTTCTATGATTTGGATCTAATGTAACAGGGCAGTCATTTTTTATAGTCTTAAGATATTTGTATATGAATATATGTCCATAAAACCCAGAGTGTATTGAATTTGTGAAATAGTTCTATGTATCATAAGGAGATTTGACTCATGTTTTCCTCTTTTTTATAGTTGTCAGCTTTCCCATTTTCCCCCTAAGTGAGTGCCCTTTGGCCTAGTTTATTTTGAAAAACATGGTTTGGGCCAGATATCTTGACAGAAACTAAAATCTTTGTTGGTTTAGTCAAAGTGTACTTCATGACATGAACCCAAATAAATTTATTTGAAACTTCTTGGTAATGTATCCAAATTGTCTTAGTGTTAATCTTAGTTAAGTGAAACTTTTAAAAAATATTAATAAACAGATAGTAAATTGCTAGTCCCTCTCCCAGTATCTATCTCAAATTATTTAGAGTTTTATTATTTCATTGTTTTAAGTGTTTCTCTAATGTATAAACTGATACTTGATAACTGTTTGCTGCAGTTATCAGTTGTTTTGTAGGGCACCCATTCACATTTAGCAAGGAGTTATTTTAAAACTTTGAAATTAAAAAAAAAAACTTTGGAAATTATAGGAACTGATTCTTCTTAAAAGCACATCATAGGTGTTTGCTAAATTCACATTTGGTTTGTGGATGTTTTATCTGATAGCTGTGTCTTCATGACACATACCTTAGTATAGATTTGATGTGATTTCTAAAGCAAAAACAGTTGCCCTAATTGACAAAATGGTTAATTATTAAAACTTCCCTATGAGTCTTGACTGTTTCAGGGACCTAGCTTATAATATTCTTGAGCCATTAATTTGACAAAGTACTGAAAAGATTCTGCTGTTGCATTATGGAAAAACTTTGGTACTTGTAAGCAAGGAGACTCCTAGATATGTAGAGAGTTTTAATTTTCCTTCTTTAAAAATGTATCTTTAAATTTCTTAGCACAATTTGGGTACAGATTTCCAATAAAACATTTTTTTTCTCATAAGTTAGGAAGCAGAAAACTTCAAATAATATTGCATTGCCCTTCTTGTATGAGTTTACCGTAGTTTTGTTCTGACGTGAACTTCAGGCCCTCACCAAAATCCTGATGAAATGTGCTTAAAATTTTTATTTTAGAACTAGGTTTGTCCCAAAAACCACTTTGTAGAGCTCCAGCTTTTGACTTGTGGGCAGTCATATTCTTCTCGAGTTACACTTGTTACATTGATAATTAAAAAAACAGAGCACCCCGATTTTGTTCACTTTTGTTTCCATATACAAGAATCTTTACAATCAACATGTTCTAGATGCTGTATTGAAATTGCTGGCAGAGTCTATTCTATACAAACTGAACAATCTGGCCCCTTGTTTTATTTGTAAAGGTTCAATGTATCTATGCCTGCCTACTTCAATCTGCAAGGGAGTGTCAGAAAGGCCCCGCATTCGCCGAGCCGTGAGTTATCACTAACTTTTCAGATGTGTTAATGAATGTGGAACAAAAGTAGTTGTGTTTTGAAAGGAAGCAAGAAACCATCAAAATAACCTTTATTATAGTAGCAGGCGTGAACACTAAATGAATTATTCCAAATTGTGATGTCAAAAATAACCTATGTTAACTAGTGACTTAGCTTCTAGAAAACCTATTGTTGAACTGCTCTGAAGCTATCACTTTAGCTGTAAATTAACTCTTAAAACTTTGTCTACCTTGATCACAAATACTAGAATGTTAGCCATGTTAAAACAATTTGAACAAAATCTTACCCCACCTAAAAATGACAGTATTTAATTGATTTTTGAGTTAAATCCTTCAAAATGAGACCATATGAAAGGGGTAAAGTTTAACCTTGCTATTCACATGTGCGAAACAAATTAATTTAAATCATTGAAGCACTTTATCAAGTTTTTGGCATGCTGCAGACATCATGTGACAATAAAGAAGTATTTACAATCTGTTCTGGAATCAACAGATCTCGCTTCAGTAATTCACCAGTAGGTTTTCATTCTTCAATGAAAATATCAATTTAAAGCTAAAATAAAACACCTACATTTCTTAGGGCTTATCTCTCTATATAGAGGAAACATCCTTAAGAGTTCTTCTCTTTTTTACCCCAGATATTCTAAGGAAAAAATTTTAACTCACATCTATATTTTGTTACTAGAGCTAGTTACCTTTCTTTTTCTTAGACTCTTTAAAGTTTGAGTAGATAGGCATATTTGATTAGCAAGTTGGATGCTTCTGTTGCTCAGGAGGTGTATTGTATTACATGAAGACAGAATGAATATATATATACACACACACCCATTTGGCAATATATAGCACAGTCTACAGAAAACTTGAAGGTATGGGACCTTTGGAGGCATTAAAGTTAACCTTTCGTTTAGGCAATGTGCCTTTGTTTGACTGGTGTGTAAGTCCTTCTTCCAGGTTTGTACGCTCTTAAACACGTTATTCTACCCTCTCTAACTCCTCCCAGCAGCAAAAGGGAGACACTTCAGCTGGAACAAAATAGTGGAAGAAATGGCGTCTGGGGTTCAGTGGGGATTCGCAGTGTGTATGCAATGTTTGCAAGATTACTTTTTATGTTTTTCAATTAATGTAAACTATTACAAATAAATCAATGCTTAGTGTCAAGTAGGGAACCTTGTATACCAGTAGAAACTCTCCTAGTGGGTTTGCTGCAAGTTGCTTAACCTCTTTGGGCCTCAGTTTCCTCATCTGCCATACAAAGGAGTTGGACTCAATAATCCTTAAGGTCCATTCCTGCTCTGAAATCCTATGCTTTTCTGAATTACTCTGTTTAACAGAATGCATTGCTTTCCCACTTTGACTATTTGAATTATATTTGCAGTACACATACTGCAACTGCATGTTGTCTAAAATAGTTTTTCTTTAGGACATTATATAAAAAACTAATCCCTCTTGAACTGATTTATAAATGTGTGTATATATAACCACACATAAAAAGCTAGTGATAGTAGGGCTCTCAGAAAATAAATATTTTCCAGTTGTCTAACCTTGAATGTTATTAACTTTTCTATATTACAGGAGATACTACTCGTCAGCGAATCAAATTCAGTGATGACAGAGTATGCAAGAGTCATCTTCTCAACTGTTGCCCCCATGATGTCCTCTCTGGAACTGTATGTACTTGTTAAGTCTATTTGATTATTGATATACTACAAAAATGAACTACTTGATAAAGTCTTAACTTCTTGTTGAATTATTATACAATGAGTTTTTTAAGCATTGTTCTTAGAGGAGGGATTTGCATCCCTTTTTATTTAGGTCAATGGTTTAAATTTTCAGTAATGGTAGTCCTTACAAAAGTAATGGCTATGCTTTGTTTTAAAGTTTTTTCCATTCTTCATAGCAACTTAAATTTTTATAAAATTCGGATTACAGAGGCAATTATGACATATACAGCAATTACACTTTTAGTTCAGAGATAATAAAAATGATTTTTAAAATGCTTTACTGTAGATTAAAATATTAGCCAAAATAGTATATGTTTTTGTTAAGACTTACATACATTTACATTGTAGAAATGATAGCTGGGAGAAATATAATAGTAGATACCTATGGTGTCATAGCTTAATTTATGAGTACTGTTGTCTCGATGTTTATTGCTGACTCAAAATATAAAGCTCACTTAATTTAGATTCTAAATTACAGAATTTAGGTATTCTAATTGGTTGATCTTAGTCTTTCATTACATTTGCCAATATATTGGAACTGTATTCTGTTAATATTTAGAGTATTTGATGCTTATAATACTAGAATAAATCCAGTTTCTGAGTTTTTGAGTTAGGATTAGATAATTAACCCCCATTGGCTCTAATTTTTTTTTTTTAAGGTTTATTTTATTTGTGCATACCAGAGCTCTGGGGTGTAGACTAGAGGTGCAGGGGGTATGAGAGGATTCACCAGAGACAGAGTGGGGAGTAGAACAGACAGATTGACTGAAATACACAGCTGAGGCAAAACAGGAGAGGTCTGCTGCACCATGTGGGTCAGCTCCCTGAACAAAGATTGAACTCCTGCTGTAGTGGCTGCTGATATGATAGCTTCATAGTGCTGAGATTTAACCCCTTCAGCCACTAGGGAGGCCCACTGTTTGCTCTAAAGTTTCCATAAGTATTTTCTTCTGTACTATACAATAGTTGAAATCTCTGTACAATCTGTAATTATCTGTAGTATACTTTAGTTCTATATATTATTGTATTAAATTTAATAGTCATTCAATTTGTCTAAGTTATCACTTCAAATAAATTTTGAGGAAAAGGTAAAGTGGCAGAATTTTTTTTTTAAATCATAATACTTTATAATCTTCCAAAATAAGGCTTTGACATTATTTTTCAAATATGACTTTAATAATGAATACCTGATGTTACAGTTGTGCTTTACATTTTATAGTGTACATAATGTGGTGTTATGCACATTTCTTTTTTAAATTTAAAATTATTAATCATTATGTACTTTGAAGAAAAGCATAGGTATCAGAGTTCTTTCCTACCATGATTTATTTATACCCATTTATTTAGCTAGAAACATTAGCTTAAAGAGGTATTGGTATGTATGCTTTTTTATTTTAGTTCCTAAAAATTTATTTTATTGAGCCTCCCTGTTGGTGCAACAGGTTAAGGTCTCAGCATTATAAAGCTATCTGCAACCACTGCAGCATGAATTCCATCCCTGGTCACAGAGCTGACCCACATGACAAAGCAGACCTCTCCTGTCTTACCCACTGCTCCTCTCATCTCCTGCACCTCTAGCCTACACCCCAGGTCTTGTATGCATAAATAAAGAAATCTTTAAAAAAAAAATTATTTATGCACCAAAGAACTGGGGTGTAGGCCAGAGGTAGAGAGGTGAGGGGATTTGCCAGAGACAGTGGGGAGCAAAACAGGCAGATCAACTGAAATACACTGCTGAGGGGAGCAGCGGGCAAGACGAAGTCTGCTGTGCAATGTGGATCAGCTCCCAGGCCGAGGATCAAACTTCTGCTGCAGTGGCTGGTAATAGCTTCAATGTGCTAAGGTTTTAATCCCTGTACCACCAGGAAGGCCCCTTCTGAGTTTCTTAAAGTTGATGTCATATCCCTAAAATAGTCAGGACCTGGCTTGTTCCAAAGTATTTTGTTGTGTTGCCACACTCCCGTTCTCTCCTTCAGTCATTGTGCTGTACGTGCATCTCATTTTAGGAAGTCTATTCAACATCTGTCTTTTATTTATCCTCTTACATTTATTTTTTAAATATATATTTTTACATCATTCTTCCTTTTTGTACAGTGCATGCTTGCTTCTCACAGGTGTAATCCCTGTAAAATGCCGCCACCAATTTACCCTTGCACTATCACTATAGTCCCTTGTGTTCTTCCCTCTCCTATTTTGATCGCTCGTTCTCTCATTCCCCTGCAGAATGTCTCTAATTAATAGCCTCCTGTTAATTTTGTTTTTGAATTAATTATAATTATTTTTTTCCCTGGTTCCTTATTTGGCTCTCTTACATTCTTCCTATAAGTGAAATCATTAGATGCTTTTCTTTTTTCTTCTGGCTTATTTCACTGAACATAATCCTTTCCAGCTCCATCCATGTTGCTGCAAATGGCATGAGTATCTTCTGATTGTTGAATAGCATTCCATTGTGTCTGTATATACCACATCTTCTTGATCTATTTTTGGGCATTTGGGTTGTTTCCTTACCTTATCTATTGTAAACACATAGTAAATGTAGGGGTGCAGGTGTCCTGCTGTTTTTGTTTTTAAAGATTTATTTATGCATACAAGAATGGGGGTACAGGTCAGAGGTATGGGGGGGGTGAAAAGATCCACCAGAGACAGAGTGGGGAACAGAACAGGCAGATCGACTGAAACATACTGCTGAGGGGAGCAGTGGGCAAGGCAGGAGAGGTCTGCCACGCCATGTGGTTCATCTTCCCAGCCAGTTGCAGTGATTCGAACTCGTGCTACAGTGACTGAAGTTTTCTTCATAGTGCATTGCTTAACCCACTGCACCACCAGGGAGGCCCCTGTAGGTATCCTTTTGAATTACTGTCTTTGTGTCCTTTGGTTATATCCCTAGGAGTTGAATTGCTGAGTCATATGGTAGCTCCATTTTTAGTAGTTTGAGGAACCTCCACACAGCTTTCCATAGGGGTGGACCAGTTTGCACTCCCACCAGCAGTGTAGGAGAGTCCCTTTTTTACTACATCTTCTGCAACATTTTTTGTTTCCTGTTTTTTCTGTTTTTTTTTTTCTTTTTTTTAATAATGTGTCATTCTTGATGGTTTAAGGTGGTATCTCATTGTGGTTTTGATTTGATTTCCCTAATTACAAATGATGCTGAACATTTTTCCATATATCTTCAACATCTGTCTTTCAGAGCTGGTGAAAAATCAACTGTAGTTGGCAAAATTATTTGGTCTCCACTTAATTTCTGTCATCTGTCAATTTTGCATGTTAATCTCTGGGAACAAGAATACAGTTGCTAGGCAAGCAGTACATTTTTAACTGCTCTTGCCTTCTCCTGATAGAGGCTCCTGATAGAGGCTCCTGGTTGTTTCCTTAACCTTGCTCATGTATTTATTAAATTCTATGAGGTATGTGATCTAAAAGTTAGACCTAATGATTTTATTTATTTAAAAGATTTTTTTTAGCATACAAGAGCTGGGGTACAGGCTGGGGTACAGGTGTGGGGGGAAAGGGGAGTCACCAGAGACAGAGCAGGGAGCAGAACAGGGAGATCGACTGAAACACATTGCTGAGGGGAGCAGCGGGCAAGGCAGTGTAGGTCTGCTGTGCCATGTGGGTCCCCTCCCTGGTTGCTGATCAAACTAATGCTGAAGTGGCTGTGGAAGCCCCACAGTGTGGCACTCAACCCTTTGCACCATCAGGGAGGCTCTAGCCCTAATGATTTTAACTAACTTATTCAGAATCATTCATCTCTGCCTAGTTTCCTGAGCCACATATGTACAGCCTTATTCACCACTTTTTCTCCTCTCTAGTTTACTAATTGTTCAGCATTGTTAAGCAGAAAGGTTGAGTGGCTGGTCTTGGACTTACCTTTTGTTAAATTCTTGCTAGTATAATATTATACTTTTTTTCTTTTTTCCAAGTTTTAAAATTTAAAACTTCTCTAAAATAAGCATCTTAAATGATGACACTGAAGGGCCTCCCTGGTTAAGCACCTCACTGTGAAGCATCTGTAGCCACTGCCACAAGAGTTCGATCCCTACCGCCGGCCAGGGAGGCGACCCACATGGTGCAGCAGGTCTTTCTTGCCTCTCCCGCTGCTCCCATCACCTGTGTTCCTCAATGAGTCTGCCTGTTCTGTTCCCTACTATCTCTGGTGAATCCTCTCACCTCCCCCACATCTCTGGCCTGTACTCCAGTTCTTGTATGCATAAATAAATCTTAAAAAAAAAAAGTTAACATAGGGGGCCTCCCTGGTGGCGCAGTGGGAAGCAAACCGCAGCCACAGCAGCATGAGTTTGATCCCTGCCTCCGGCCAGGGAGGGGACCCACATGGCGCAGCAGACCTCTCCTGCCTCGCCCACAGCTGCTCTCGACAGTGTGTTTCGGTCAGTCTGCTTGTTCTGCTCCCCACTCTGGTGAATTCTCTCAACTCCTATGACTCTGGCCTGTACCCCAGCACTTGTATGCATAAATAAATAAATCTTTCAAAAAAAAAAAAAAGGTAACATTGAACCACGATCGACACCAAAAATAAAATAAAAATATGTATGTATATATAAAAAGGTAACATGGAGATACTATCTTGGTTGGTAATGTTTTCCTTATGGCACAGAACTTAATGATGAGACTTAAAATTGATGGTGACATGGATTGTATTACACAAAGAACAAATAAATCCCTTCTAAAAGCACTTGACAGGGAAACTTAAGAAATATCTCCCTATTGTCAGTGGGATAGATTGTCATATGTAAGGATTGGGTTAAGTAGTTTGTGACTTTCCAGAATATAAACAGTCTCATACTTCTTTTTTTAAAGATTTATTTATGCATACAAGAGCTGGGGTGTAGACCAGAGGTCTGGGGGTAAGAGGATTCACCAGAGAAACAGTGGTGAGCAGAACAGGTAGATCTACTGAAATTCACTGCTGAGGGGAGCAGTGAAGGAGACTGGAGAGGTCTGCTGAGCCATGTGGGTCAGTTTCCTGGCTGGGGATCGAACTGAGAACTGATGCTGCAGTGACTGCGGATAGCTTCATAATACTGAGACTTAATAACCCTTGCACCACCAGGGAGGCCCAGGATGTAAATAGTTTTAAAGAACTTGTTGGTTAAAGGACTTTTTGAGATTCCAGGATTGTCAGAGTGGTGACCTTGAGAACTTGAAACCTTCATTGTATGAAACCTTCATTACCTTATTGTTACTAAGTACGGTCATTTGTAACAGTTACAAATAACATGTAATTACAGAGCCATGACCTGGCATAGCAACCAGTATCTGTAGAACAAATGCTTTTCTGCTGCAATTTAATAGTTCACACTGTTCTCTAAGTTGATGCCAGTTTTCTTTTTTACATGTTAGACTACCAAAAGGAACTGCATTATAACTGTTGACATTCTAATGATTTTTTTATTATTTAAGAGTATTCTTTAGTTTTCCTGACCTTGTTCTTGAGATCTGTCATTCCTGGCAGAATATGATACTTTAATATTTCTAGATAATTTAGGAGACAGAAAACTGTTCTCTGGCTTTTTCTCTTATAAAGAGGTGAACTTTGTGTCAGGTACTTAGAGACTGAGTTCTAAAAATAATACTCTTTAACTAACAGTATAGATACTTTTGATTTCAGTTTGATGAAATGCCCCTGTAAAATTTTGCTTTTCATTTGGCTAGTAGGGTATTACAACTTATTCTCAAACTAATAAATTAATCTGAGAAGGTAAATTGTAAAACAGAATCAAAATAATTATGCACACACATCTTTGGATCAAATTTTTATAAGAAACATGAATTTTTTTGTAACTATTTTTTTTTTAAAGTTTTATTTATGCATACAAGAACTGGGGCACAGGTCAGAGGCAAGGGGTGTGTGTATGAGAGGAGTCACCAGAGACAGTGGGGAGAACAGGCACATCTACAGAAATATACTGCTGAAGGAGCAGCAGGCGAGACAAGAGAGGTCTGCTGTGCCATGTGGGTCAGCTCCCTGGCTGGGGACCAAACTCATGCTGCAGTGGCTGCTGATAGCTTCATAGTGCTGCTCCTTAACCCTTGCACCACCAGGGAGGGCCCAAGAAGTTAACTGTCTTAACCACTTATTTTCTTTATTTAGAATTTTCATTATTTTTAGTTATTTCCAAAGGGAGATAACTAGAAAAAGTTATTAGAAAAAGGGAGAGAAGAGTAAAGGACACTTGCATAAACACAAGTGGGCTGAAAGATGTGCCCCTCAAAGGGACTGGTTGGTTAATGGACAGGCCTTTGCATTGATAAAGGTGGGCTGCTGCTAGAATATTTTGTTTTAATTTTTTACTTTTTCTTTTATTTATACAGGAACTGGAATGTAGGCCACAGGGATGGTGGGGTGAGAGGATTCACCAGAAACAGAATGGGGAGCTGAACAGTTGGGATTGCATGAAGTCCACTGCTGAAGGGAGCAGTGGGTGAGAGAGGAGAGGTCTGAGCCGTTTGGGTTAGCTCCCTAACCTGGATTGAACTTCTATTGAAAGTAGCTGGCAATCACTTGATAGCACTGAGACTTTGACTCCTGTGCTACCAGGGAGGCCCAGTACTTCTTTAGATTGTTGTTGTTAAGCTTTTAAATACACAGGAGGTGAGAGCAGTGACTTTTATTTTTTTTTTATTTTTTTAAATTATGCATACAAGAACCTGGTATAGGCCAGAGGTATGGAGTGGTGAAAGAAGTCACCAGAGACAGAATGGAGATCAGAACAGGGAGATCGACTGAAACACACTGCTTGACAGGAGCGGCGGGCAAAACAGGAGAGGTCTGACATGCCATGTGGGTCAGCTCCCTGGCTGGGGATCAAACTGGTGCTGCAGGGCTATGGATGCTTCATAGAGCTGATCCCTAATTCTTTGTGCCACCAGGGAGGCTCCTAGGTGGTTTTGAAACATCCTTGGAGATATCTCTGAGGACATGGACAGATGCCATTCTTTCCTGGTTCTACTAGAATTTCATGCTTTTTATTTATTTTTTTTAAGATTTATTTATTTATGCATACGAGCACTGGGGTACAGGACAGAGGTGTGGGGGGGTGAGAGGATTCACCACAGAGAGCAGGGAGCAGAACAGGCAGATCAACGGAAGTACACTGCTGAGGGGAGCAGCGGGCACAGCAGGAGAGGTCTGCTGCACCATGTGGGTCCCCACCCTGGCCGGCAGCAGGGATAGAACTCGTGCTGCAGTGGCTGAGGTTTGCTTCACAGTGCGTTGCTTAACCCACTGCGCCACCAGGGAGGCCCTTCATGCTTTTTAAATACTGGGATTTTCCATGAAATTTTGCTCAGAAATAGGGGGAAAAAACATCTAGAGAACAAACTTAAGAAAAAACTGATATTTGAGAAAAACTTAGGGACGGATAAAGTAAAATTTTATTTACCTTTTTGAAGTTGTTATTTAGGAGTGTTTGATTGTCAAAATGCTGACTGAATTGACTATGGTCTCCCAGTAGGTTCTGTGTTTTATGCAAAATACAATTTTTACTAATAGAACCTCCTTCATTGCTCTTTACTTCTTTTGAGACCTGGTCTAAAATCAATTATTTGGGTACGTACAAACCTAGACCTTAAAACTGCTGAAGCCTCTTTGATAGTAGATATGCAAGAGTCACAGATGTATGATGGAAAAACTCAAAAACCAGCTTTGAATTTCAAAAATTAATGAATTTTAGTGGGAAATGTATTACTTTTTAACAGATTAGGAGTTAAGAGAATATCTTGGTTTTGTTGAGTAGTTTATCAAAATATGGTAAGATTGGTTCCATATACAAATGTTAAGAAATCTATAGATACTTGAAATTCAGCCTATTCCCCAGTATTGGTTTGTTTCTCATTTTTTTTAGCAAGTGGTTTTAGCATTAACGTAGAGTGGGTTTTGGGTTTGTTACAGGTTTAGTTTTAAAAATACCAGCCAATTTCTAGATCTTCTCAACATGCCAAGTAACCTTGGGTTTTATTAGAGTTAGCTTTCGAAGGTGTTCTATATGTCCTATTATTAAGCAAGTACTGGTTTATATTTTATTCTTAATCTGCAAAAGTATGCAGTCTTTTTACCAGTATTTCTAGAGACTGTCTAAACAAAAAAAAAAAATTGTTACTGAGGAAAAACTTCCCACTGAATAATACTTAACTGTTAAACTTTATAAACCAAGTTCTGGATACAGTTTAGAGCATTGTTGGCAAATTGGCTCACGACTGCCTGAACTATTCAACTTGAGGCACACATGCCTTTGGGAAATAACCCGTTTCTGTCATTCTGATGATGCTGCAATCATTCATTTTCTATTACTTATTTAAAAATTTATTTATGCATACAAGAAATGGGAATACAGGTCAGAGGTGGGGGGGTGGGTGGCGGGTGGCGAGAGGAGTGACCAAAGACAAAGTGGGAAGCAGAGCAGGTGAATTTACTGAAATACACTGCTGAGGGGTGCAGTGGGTGAGACAGGAGAGATCTGCTGCGCTATGTGGGTCAGCTCCCTGTCTGGGCATCTAGCTTGTGCTGCAGATAGCTTCATAGTGCTGTGCCTTAACCCTTGCGCCACCAGGGAGTACCTCATTCATTTTTTTATACTTAAAATATGCTTTAGTCTTGTGACCCAGAGAGCATTTATTCTAGACTTTTATCTAGTTTGTCTCTAATTGAGGTGGTTTAACATATTTGTCCATTACTTGGATTAATGATTAAATAAAAATATGTCTCTTGGGGCCTCTCTGGTTGCGAATCGGGTTAAGCAATGCACTATGAAGCATCCACGGCACAGCAGCATGGGTTCAATCCCTGGCCAGGGAGGTGACCCACATGGTGTACTGGACCTCTCCTTCCTTGCCCACTGCTCCTCTCAGCAGCGTGTTTCAGTCGATCTGATTGTTCTGTGCCCCACTCTGTCTCTGGTGAATTTTCTCATCCCCCACACCTCTGGCCTGCACCTCAGTTATTGTATGCATAAATACATCTTTTAAAAAAATATGCCCATGTACATTGATGCAATATAGATGTCAAGTCCTATGAGGTGAATGCAAATTATTATACTCTTTGTTTTTATTTTGTAACACTGAATCAGTCTGAGGGGTGAATTTTTTATTTTCTTTAATAGACTATTTCAACTATAAAGTTAGAATTGTATAATGAACTTCATGTAACCATATGCCAGCTCTAGTATTTATACATAGCTACTTATTTATGATCACTTATATCCTCTCCATCCTTGTGTTTTTTGAAATCTTACTCTGGAAGCTGTCATTTAGGATGCCACTTCAAACAGTATAAAGTAGCAAAAATTAGTTAACTCTCTACCAAAACAAAATAAAGTCTGGAAGTCATTGTTGAAGCACATCGTTGTTCCTCATAGTCTGGTGCTTGGTTTACATAGTTCATTGTCACTTTTTTTTCTTTTAAAGATTTTTATTACTTGGGGATAGAAGAACTGGGGTGTAGACCCCAAGTGTGGGGGTGGGGAGCAGAACAGATGAATCTACTGATGTACACTGGTAAGGGGAGCAATTGGTGAGACAGGAGAGGTCTTCTGCTCCATATGTGGGTTAATTCCTTGTCCATGGATCACACTCAGGCCTTCATTGTGGCAGCACTGAAACTTCACCCTTAGGCCACCAGGGAGGCCCACCCACATTTGTTTTTCTGTATGATTCTCAATAAAAGCTTATTATCTAAGAACTAGTGAAAATCTTCTTGATAGTTCCTGAACTTTTTAAGTCTAAAGAAAATAGTGTGTTCTCTGAAATTGTTTATTGGAAAAAGGGGGGTGCTAGAGTTATAAGTGCATCATTTGGAAGATATGGTCAATAAACACAGAATAGAGCAAACACATTGTAGTGAAAACTTGAAGTAAGTACTGTATCGTACAGTTGCTTAACCACAAGCATTAAGCAAAGTCATAGATTCATTAGAAATGTTTTGTTTCCCCCTTTTTTTTATAATAGTATTTTGGGTAATGAAATCTGAATAATAATGGAATTAGGCAGAAGAAGAAATAGAGATGGATGAGTGAGAGATAAAACACATTAATGAGGGTCATTTGGAGAAAACAAAGAGTTCACAGTAAAAGTTAACCAGAAAATCCCATTCAAAAAGTGACTTATTTTTTTCATCTGTTTGGGAGAGATGCAGATTGCTAAGATTAACATTCACTCCAGTATATTTGAGGGCTTACTGTGTGCCATGTGTTATACTGGGGATACAGGAGACACTGGTCTTTCTTTTAGTGATAGGGGCTTACTTACATTCTAATGTGGGAGACACAAACCAAGTATGAAAAGAAATTGTGATGAAAGTTCTATAACCAAAAAAGCAAGATTAGATAATTTAGATTATCTAGTATTCTGCAGGGAGCCACTCTGGCATAGTGGCTGAACACTTTCACTTTCTGTTTATGAAGTGAGTTCTAAATGTTAAGAAGCTGGTCATTCCTGGGTGGGCATGAACTTATATGTTGTTTCTGTACAAAATATTTTAGTGATTCCCTGTAATATACATGGTCAAAAATCATAAATCCTTAGTCGGGTTCACTTCTCTCATAAATTAATTTTGGTCCTCTGACTTAGTCATTGTCTACTGCTTTCTTCCCCTAGAATGTATCACAATTTGGACTATCCTTTTTTCTCTACCTGAAATGCCCTTTGTTCTTTACATATTTATATCCTGCCTGGATTGCTACACGTGACTGCCTAAGTCTGTAGCGGTTTAGCTTCCAAACACCAGTATAACACCTACTCTCCATACTACTCAGTTGATTGATCCTTGTTGTTTTATCTATGAGTATGTTCTCTTAATTGGTATATTCTTTGGTCAAGTCTTTCTGTTTTAATTTTATCTAGATATTTCTGCTCGGTTAGAAATGGACAGGAAAGTGGGGCCTCCCTGGTGGCGCAGTGTGTTAAGCAACACACTATGAAGCAAACTTCAGCCACTACAGCACGAGTTCGATTCCTGCTGCCGGCCAGGAAGGGGACCCACATGGTGCAGCAGACCTTTCCTGCTGTGCCCGCTGCTCCCTTCAGCAGTGTACTTCTGTTGATCGCCTGTTCTGCTCCCCACTCTGTCTGTGGTGAATCCTCTCACCCCCCACACCTCTGTCCTGCACCCCAGTGCTTGTATGCATAAATAAATAAATCTTTAAAAAAAAATGGACAGGAAAGTATTTCATGTTGTATTTTTCAAAAAGATGTTAAACAGTAGAAAGAAAGCTTTAACAAGCATGGAATGCAGATGGAAGAGAGATTTTATAAATGGGAGAAAGGAAGAAAGTGAAGGTGTAAATAGTGAGCATCAAAGTGCGGATGTTCTGTGTTTTAGAAAATAGCATTGGCATTGGAACTGTGATTGCAAGGATTCAAGTGCTGAGTCAACTCTGCCTGTTGTCATGGTTTTATTTCACTTTTCCCCAGCTGGTGTGTGTTCCTTTTAGTACTTCACCAATATTACTGTCTAGTCTTCTATTCCTTGCTACCTTTTCCGCTATATATACATTACATCTTGTCCTATTTTATGCCTTTCATCTTGTCTTTTACTTGAAATTTTTAAAATAGTGTAAGAAAACAAAAAGACATGGGAAGACTTAGTATTTTAAACAAACTAAACAGTACAAATAAAGGTTAAATGAAAGTAGAACTATTGCTCTAATGGAGGTGACTTCAAAAAAGTTAATGCTAAATGGGAGTAATGTTACTATGCCTGGTTTCTGTCACTGACATTAATTAATATACAATGGCTATGTACTTTTGGTTAATATATACCAATGTATGTCAACTCTTTGATTTGCTCTATTACAGTATTGATTTTGATACATAATTTTCATATACTTCTTTGTAAGAATACATGCTCATTGCGTTTAATTCAGCTAGTATCAAAAGTTAACTCAGTCTTATAACAGTGTATGAAACTGAATTTACAAACATGATATTTTCTGTCTTTGCTGTCTTCTCTATTTAGTATCAAGAATGTTAGTATGTTATTGTAACAGGGCTCTCCCTGCCCTGTAACGTTATGACTTTCTATATGTCAGATTACTATTCCATAAATCAGCTAATCAACCTCTGTTGCTAGGCTCTTAATATGTTTTCTAGTTCTTTATTTTTTAAGATTTATTTGTTTATGCATACAAGAGCTGGGCTTTAGGCCAGAGGTGGGGAGAGGGGTATGAGAGGATTCATTAGCGATAGAGTGGGGAGCAGAACAGATCAAATTACTTAAAGACACTGTTGAAGGGAAAAGTGGGTGAATTATGGATTATAATAAAACCTGGTTTTCTATTCAGGAAGGATAAGCAAGAGAAACCATTTTCCTCATGAAGCTAAGAGTATTTCGGAAATTTCAAAATAGTAATTAAAAAACACAACAAAACTATCAAACTGTAAGATACAGTATAAAATGTCTGTGACATTTTAAGAGAAGTTACCAGGGTCAGGTATGATTATATGCTCAAGAATTCATGGAAAAATGGATTCATGATGATGAAGACAAAATGCAGAACTGAATTTACCCTGAGTATTTTTTCTATTATTTAAGAATTTTTATGTATGTTACTTAAAACACAAAGAAAAAAACTTGTGGAGAGTTAAATACTACTTTCATCACAAATAATCATTTCAATTTAAATTGGATAACCAAAAACTTTGGTTTTTTGTTTAGTTCAAAAGAAAGCAGCAGTAACTAGTTTATGTGCCCTGGAGCTGAAAGCACTATTGTATGTACCATCACTGACCAGTTCAGACTTGATTGGGCTTTTGCATCCTGGGCTTTTGCATCTTGGGCCATTGTTGGTCATGATGTGGTTCTATTGTGGTTTCCTCTGGTGAAGTTTGATTAAACTGGGTGGTGGAGACCATTAACATAGGTACTTCTTGGTGATGGGTGGCTTTAGTTTGGCACCCCCTTTTTTTTAATCTTGTGTATATGGCATAACACCAGAGGATGTGCTTAGTTATAATGGGTGTAATGGGTGTTGTGAACAGAGGAAAAGTGACAATTAGTATCTAAAATTGTGAAAATTTGTCTGCTATACCAACTGTCCTGCAAGGCTCCTGAAAAAATAAGCACTGAAGCTTTCAGGCAAAAAAAAAAAAAAAAAATCTACTTTTAAGATTTTTTAATAAGGAACCAGTGTTTTACATCCTTGTTAATTTTTTTATTTTTCCCCTCCATGTGGTCACAATAGCTCTCACTACCAAAACACCTCTTTGGCTTAGACCCCAAAAATTACTACAGTGAACTAGATTAGACTATAAAACTGCAAGGGCTCTTGACTCTGAATAGTGAAAATCCAAATTAGTCTATGTCCTGGAGGAGAGGAGCAGGTGGAAGAAAAAGAGTAGTTCAAACATTTACTGAAGAAAAGGATTCTAATCCAAGAATATAATGCACCAAAGACTGCATTATCTAAGGAAACTCAGACCAGTTTTGTTCTAATGTGCATCTTGATTGTCCTTGCTTGTTAAGCCCAGGGGCCCCTGTGCCAAAAGTTTATAATACTGTATTATAATAATAAAAAAAACAGGGAATGTGGCCTCTCAAAAATAAAATATTTTACTGTACATGAATATTTTCTGACCACTACTGACTGTGGGTAACTCAAACTGGAGAAAGTAAGGCCACAGATAAAGAGGAAACTGCTGTATTAAGCATTCTTATACCAGGCACAGGTTCATAACGCATTAAACAGAAAATCCTTGTCCTTTTGGAGTCTACATTCTCCTGAGTTAATCTTTCTCCTCCTCTAAATTGCCCCCAAGACTGCAATTTTTGCCCAGCTCTGCTACTTAAACTGTATTCCCACTGTTGTGGTAAAATTGTGTCCTTTTTTGGTGTTCATTTTGTTCTTTTTTTAAGATTTATTTATTTATGCATACAGGAGCTGGGGTACAGGCCAGAGTCCAGGGAGGTGAGAGGATTCACCAGAGACAGAATGGGGAGCAGAACAGAAAAATGAACTGAAACAGACTGCTGAGGGAAGCAGCTGGCGAAACAGGAGAGGTCTGCTACACATTGTGGGTCCCATCCCTGGCTGGAGGCCGGGATTAAACTTGGGCTGCAGTGGCTGATGTTTGCTTTGTAGTGGTGCATTGCTTTAACCCCACTGCGCCACCAGGAGGCCCCGCATTTTGTTCTTTTTTTTTTTTTTTTTTTAAGATTTATTTATTTATGCATACACGCACTGGGGTACAGGCCAAAGGTGTGGGGGGTGAGAGGATTCA
>JAGFMF010011412.1:3263951-3279959 GCA_019455555.1 Galemys pyrenaicus
TGCTGCACCATGTGGGGCCCCTCCCTGGCCGGCAGCAGGGATCGAACTCGTGCTGCAGTGGCTGCGGTTTGCTTCATAGTGCGTTTCTTAACCCACTGCACCACCAGGGAGGCCCTGCTGTGTCAACTTTTTTAGATGTTGTGGAGGATAATTGTTATAAAAATGTGTTCAGAGGTGAGTACTGAAAGGATTGGAGCTAGCACGATAAAAAGGGAAAGAGTGGAGCCTCTTTGACCTAGGGCTTCAGGTATCAGCACTATCACTGCAGTGCCCTGAGTTCAATCACCGTCCAGAGTTGACCCCACATATGGTGCAGCAGAGCTCTGTTGACTCACCTGATGTTCCCCTCAGCAGTATATTTCAGTAAATCCGCCTGTTCTGCTCCCCACTCTGTCTCTGGTGAATCCTTTCACCACCATTACCCTCTACCCTGGCACCTCTGGCCTACACCCCAGTTATTCTATGCAGAAATAAATAAAACTTAACAACAAAACTAGAAAGGGTGTTAGACTAGAAGTGAGTCTACCCAGATTTTCTAATTAGTGTTTTTTGAACTTTGTTCCTTTGTTTGTAGAATAGTGAGTAAATGGTTCTCAAGACTACATTAATAGCACTTGGGAAACAAATTTGGGAGGGTAAGACTTGGACCTGTTTTTCAAAAGCTTGCATTAGTATAAAAGTTCTGTAGTTAAGGTGGAGAACCACTGCATTATTTCAAAGGTATTTCTAATGGAGACATCTTAATTTTTTTTAATATTTTATTTATTTTTGTATAGAAGAACTGGGGTGCAGGCCAGAGTTGTGGGGAGTGAGAGGACTCATTAGAGACAGAGTGGCAAATAGAGCAGGCAGATTTACTGAAACACACTGCTAAGGGTAGCACTGGCCAAGACAGGCAAGGTCTGCTGTGCCACATGTGGGATAGCTCCCTGGCCAGGGGTTGAATTCAGGCCATAGGAGTGATAGTGCTGAGACTTAATAACCCAGGCCACCAGTGATTAATGTTAAGATATTAAGAAACTAATTGATGTAGGGCCTCCCTGGTGGTGCAACGGGTAAAGCAACGCACTATGAAGCAAACTGCAGCCACTGCAGCATGAGTTCAATCCCTGCCAGCCAGGGAGGGGACCCACATGGCGCAGCAAACCTCTCCTGCTTTGCCCGCTGCTCCCCTCAGCAGTGTATTTCAGAGATCTGCCTGTTCTACTCCCCACTCTGTCTCTGGTGACTCCTCTCCTGCACCTCTGGCATGACATGAACCCCAGTTCTTGTTTGCATAAATAACATACTTTTACCATTAACTTTCTGACTGATTGCCTGTGTTTTTTAAAAATGTTTTTTTCTTAATTTTGGTTAATAAGCAGTTGCGAATTTCCACACAACTACCCAGAAAGTTTCAGTTGACTATTTATTGCCTTGCCGCAGGTAAAAGTCCCTTAATTTGCTAAGAATCCTGTATAATGAATGGGAATAGGCAATGAGACCTGGAAAAATAGGAATGCTCAGTGACATGGTGACACTTTAGCACCATTAGGGTGATAAGAACTTTTATAATAGTTATGAATACTCCTTAATATTTCCCACAGGATAACTTTAAGGAAATTATTTATTTTCCCATGTAATTAAGAACTGAGGAAACAGTAGTCTTCTGGAGAAACTTTTTCTTTTTTTAAGTCTCAGAGTTGGGAGTAAGAATAAAAGCTACCTGATGGGGCGGCCTCCCTGGTGACATAGGGGTTAAGTATCAGCACTGTCATGCTATTGCCACTGCAGCCTGAGTTCTTTCTGAGCCTGAATTCGATCCTGGCCAGGGAGCTAACATATGGCACAGGAGACCTCTCGTCTTGCCCACTGTTCTCCTTACCACTGTATTTTAATAAATCTGTTCTCTACTCTGTGTCTGGTGGATCCTCTCACCTTCCATACCTCTGATCTATACCCCAGTTGTTCTATGCATGAAAAAATAAGTATTTAAAAAAATATGTGACCTGGTGATTTGAATTCTTTCTTCCATGTTCTAGAACAGCAATTGTCTAAATTGAAATGATTTTCTCTATTTGGAGACTCAGTAATTACTGGGGAAGCTTATTCCATCTTTGGAAAGCTCAGAGCATTAGAAAATATTTTCTTATAACTGAGAGAGTTAAAATCTGACCCTCTGGAGTTCTTGTGAGCCATAATCTATTTGTTTCAAATGAAAGGTTATTCATTTGATTAATGATTAGATATCTTGATTTTTCTTTTCCTTCAGCAAATTACATTTGATCTTTGGCTTTTTTGTATGACTTTATTTTTAGGTATCTTACTCTTCAAAATAGTAGGCGTACCGAATATATTTTTTGAAGGTGAGGAATTGCTTTTAAAACCAGCTTTCAGTAAGATTTCTCACTTTGCTCATACTGTGTATTCTACAGGTTAGTTTTATATTGTACACATTTATTTCAGTCATACCATAGTGTAACCCTTACTCTTGACTAGTGAGTTACCTAAGTCGTCTAATTTTCTGCTCATACCTGGTTGGTTGTAAAATTGTCGCTCATGTTTCATTCTTTTAAATTTCATATGGTTCTTAATCTGGTGAATCCACTTTCCTTTGTCATACCTTGGAAAACTGATGGTCATCACGTTGATACATATATATGTAGCTTGTTAGCAAAAAAGTTAGGCAAATCCTTTTTCTTACAAAGCTAAGGTTCAAGACCTATGTACTGTAGATACTGTAGTCCTATCTTCTATTAGAAACTTCCCTCTGACTAATAGTGGCATTTATGTTTTAAAAGATTTGCTTTCTAAATCCTCTGTGAAACCTGGAATGCCTTTTTTTTTTTTTAACCTTTTCCTCAGACTAATTTGCTTCCTTTCACTTTCTGACTCCATCTGAAATGTGTTCTCTTCAGAAAGATTTCTCTGACCCTTTCATTCCAAGTGCTTCCACAGTTGTGAGAGCATTACTGTTTTACCAGGTCACTAGCTTTGTTCAGAGACACTACTGTGGTTTATTATTTGTTTCTTCTCTACTAGAATGTCAGCTCCATGAAGTCAGAGACTGTATCTGTGTCCCTAGCACCTTGTGATTGACAGAAGTGGGTACTGGATTATGAATTGAAGGATTGACTTCACTGATTTAATTTTGCTTACACTGCTATTTTACTTTATGTATAGTTTGTGTAGCAAAAACAAAAGAAATCTAGATACCTTGCCTTTTCAAATTACTGTATTATTCCCTTTTCACTAACCCTCCGGAGAGACTGTCTATGATTAGGAATTATACTCCAGTTGGAAGGAAAATCTCTGCTTAACTTTGATCACCCATGAGTTACTTTTGTAATTATCTTTATATCTAGTCCATTCTTTCCCTTCAGTTTTACCCAAAAGGATTTCTTGAATGAGCTTATCGGTTACTTAGATTTGTGTATTTTAATAAAGTTTGGGGGATTGTCTTACGTAAGAGAAAAGCTTCTGGTTTTGATGTAAATGATATCTAAATGGAATTCTAAGTATTAAAAGGGTACCCTGCGTTCATTAGTATTTTATTTCCTTAATTCCATAGGTGGAATTAGATACTTGTTTTTGTTAAATTATACTGTCTTAATAATTATTATCTCGTTAACAAGATTATTATTTGAAGACTCCATCAGAGTGTTTTTCAAAGAATACTGACTGAATTAGCAATTTGATTAATACTTTCTTTCAGTTACATTTTATATTAACTTGATCTTTTCTGTGCTAGAGGGCCAAGTGAAGCATGATTTGCTATAGAAGATTGACAGACTTTTTGTTAACTACAAAATTGTGCACTGTTTAAATAAATGGAGTTGATTTGCTTTTTGTTTTTTCCTGGCACTAAGTTTTATATTTGCCTATCAATTTATATTTGAAAGTTCATACATGAAGAAGCATCTGTATGACTTAATATCTATTCTGAAGAGATGGTTGTTAAAAATGCATTTTTGAAAATGTGCTTTCTGATTCCATGATAATGTGTTTTTCTGTGTTTGTTTTGTTTTGCACCCTAGAGAATGGATCTTGGAGAATGTCTGAAAGTCCATGACCTGGCTTTAAGAGCAGATTATGAAATTGCATCCAAAGAACAAGATTTTTTCTTCGAACTTGATGTATGTGATTTTTGCTTCAACAGGTTAAATTATCTTTTGCAGCAAATCATTCTGCATATGAAGTAGTATCTCAGTAGGAAAAGGCTTTATGATTTTTAGCCTTTATGATTATTAGAAGGGTAGTGCTAAATTAAGATGTACATTTTTTAAAATTAAAATGAGAAACTAGGTATTTTCAAAATTTCTAAAAAGTCATGCAATTCCTGTATTCTTTTTATTTTTATTTATTTTTTTTTTTAAGATTTATTTATTTATGCATACACGCACTGGGGTACAGGCCAGAGGTGTAGGGGGGTGAGAGGATTCACCACAGAGAGCGGGGAACAGAACAGGCAGATCAACAGAAGTACACTGCTGAGGGGAGCAGCGGGCACAGCAGGAGAGGTCTGCCACACCATGTGGGTGCCCCACCCCTGGCCGGCAGCAGGAATCGAACTCATGCTGCAGTGGCTGTGATTTGCTTTGTAGTGCGTTGCTTAACCCACTGCGCCACCAGGGGAGGCCCTGTATTCTTTTTAAATTAAAACATATTCTTCCACATGAAGTACTGTTAAGGAAATACCAGTTTAAGCAAAGGTAAACTAACTTCAAATGTATATATGATTCTGTAATCTGTTATTTTACATTCATAATTTGTTTTTGTATCTAAATACCTATGCAGAGAAAGGGAAGCAATATATTTTACATGTAGGACCAGTAAAAGAAATAGATGCCACATAGAGGGCTCAAAATCGGACCTTATGCTGCTATATTTACATATAAGTGAGAATTATTTGCATGAACTTTTTTTTTGTAGTTACAGAAATTATTCCAATTGGCATTAAATAAACCACACTGATGAGTATAAGTCTTACACTTTTTATCAGTGTAGTATTAGGATATTTTGTTTTGGGAGATAGAATAGTAAAGAAAGGCCCACTACCTATTTCTGAACTACCAAGAACTTTCTACTAAAAGAAATGAAAAGTCTATGTACTATAAATTAATATGGGGCTAGAACAGTTTATTTTTAAATTTTATTTGTATATATTTTACATCGTTCTTCATTTTTATACAGTCTCTGCTTTCTCCTCTCAGGTGTAGTCCCTGTAAAATTCTCACCATCAAGTCACCTGTATGCCATCACCATAGGCCCTTGTGCTCTTCCCTCCCCTGTTTTGATCCCTTTCCCTCCCCATCACCTACACAATGTCTCTGATTTGTAGTTGCCTGTTAATTTTGTCTTTTTATTTATTATCATACTTTTTTACCCTGATCCCATATTTGTTCCCCTATATTCCTTCTATAAGTAAAACCACCCAATATTTTTCTTTTTCCTTCTGGCTTATTCAACATGGGGCTAGAACAATTAGTTTAAGGAAACTCCTTTTACACTGAGCATAAAATACAGCCGGTCCTCACTGTCATCTAGATGTAGGAATTTAGATGTCTAGTCTTTTTTTTTTTTTTAATGGTCTGGTTTCTAGAAGTAGAAAACTGAGAAGAATTTGGCCAGCTTACTCTCCATGAGAAATTACTGGTTTACACTCCCACTACTAATAGATTATCGATTTCTCTTCTGGCCATGTAGGTAGTGTGTGGCAACTTTGATAAAAGATGAAATATAAATGAGTTTGAATGTAACTAATTTATTTTAAGTCTGTTTATATTTCTTTTCAGTAAACTGTTAACATGCAAATATTTTGTGAATGATTTACTAGTATTAGTTGTAAGCATTTTTCTGATAGCTACTAACTCTTTACATCTTAGGATAATTAGTCTCTTCTCTTAGATAGGATATTTTTATCCTCTTTTTCTTTCGGTAGTTGTAGGCCTTGCTGACTACTTTTTTAGTTGTGTAATTTACTAGCTTTTTGAAATTATGAGGATAATTCAGAAGACCTCCTTTATTCTGACATAAAAGTTAACTCCTGTGGGTTTATTCTAGTATTTTTAGTTTAATTTTCTATGCTTAAATTTTTGATTCAACTTAAATTTAGCCTTGTCTAAGGAATTTAGATATACAATTCTACACCTCCCCCTCCCCATTAGCTACCTAGTTGACTCAGCACTACATATTGATTAATCCATTATTTCTGTCTGCTTTAATCTTGCCACAGACTTTTTAATAGGTTTCTTTTGTGACTTAAAAGATAGGTCTTAAGGTAGTTAAATACATATTTCTTTGTCATTGAAATAAAAGCATTTACATGAACCTTACTGCTTTTCACTTTTTTTTTTAAATAAAGACTTATTTATGCATACAAGAGGTGGGGTACAGGCCAAAGGTGAGATGGGTGAGAGGATTCACCAGAGACAGAGTGGGGAGCAGAACAGGCAGATCTACTGAAATACACTTCTGAGGGGAGCAGCGGGCGAGGCAGGAGAGGTTTGCTATGCCATGCGGTTCACCTCCCTGGTTGGGGATTGAACCCTTGCTACAGTGTGGCGGTGGCTGCTTCATAGCATGGTGTTCATTGCACTGCACCACCAGGAAGGCCCACTGCTTTCACTTTAAAGAAATCTTTGGGGGGCCCGCCCTGGTGGCGCAGTGGGTTAAGCAATACACTATGAAGCAAACCGCAGCCACTGCAGCACTAGTTGGATCCCTGCTGCCTGCCAGGGAGGTTACCCATATGGTGCGGCACACCTCTCCTGCCTCACTCGCTGCTCCCCTCAGCAGTGTGTTTCACTCAGTCTGCCTGTTCTGCTCCCCACTCTGTCTCTGGTGGATCCTATCACCCCCACACTTCTGGCCTGTACCCCAGTTCTTGTATAAATAAAAAAATAAATCTTTTAAAAAAAAGAATCTTTGGGTTAGGCAATCATTTTTAGAATTTGCTGTATGCTGAGCTAAGTTATATTATTAATTAGACCTCTGGCTGAGCTAAGTTATATTATTAATTAGACCTCTGGTATAAATTAGCTGTATTTCGGTATGATGTAGGAAAATTAAATTGTTTAACTTGGGAATAAATCTTAAAGTTTACTTTCAGAATAACAATTACTTAAAGATATTACTCTTTCTGACAGATGTCTTTATATAAATACTACTGGATATTTCAGTGTAACTAAAATTTTATTTCATATAAATATAAATTATATATAAAAATATAAACTTAATTTATATAAATATAAATGTTTATATAATATAAATAGTTAATTTGATAAGATGGCTGTTTTTTAATTGTGGAAAACATGAAAAGCAAATTTGAAAATGAACCAAACATCCAGAAATTTTAGTTAACATTTTTGTGTGTTCTTGTTTTTCTGTGCCTATTTTTAAAAATTTTGTAAAATAACATAATGTGCCTTTTATTTATAAACGTGAATATTTTCTTATATCCTTTTATTAAAACTTATTTTCAGTGGCTGGAGATCAGAAGGGTATTTACAACTTTTCATGTGATTTGGTTTTTTAATTTTATTTATGCATATAAGAGCTAGGGTACAGGCGGGGGGCAGTGGTGGTGGTGAGATGATTCACCAGAAACAGAGCATGGAGCAGAACAGGCAGATAGATGGAAATACACTGCTGAGGTAGAAGCAGGGAAGGTCCACTGCACCATGTGGGTCATCTTCCTGGTGGGGGATCGAACTCATTGCAGTGGCCATAGAAGCTCCACAGTGCGGCAGTCAATCCACTGAGCCACCAGGGAGGTGCCCCTTTTCATGGTTATTAATAGCAGTGAGGTGTTATTGGGGTGAGAGGACTTACCAGAGACAGGGTTTGGAGCAGAACAGGTGTATCCCCTGAAACACTGCTCAGGGGAGCAGTGGGCGAGACAAGAGGTCTGCTCTACCATTGGGTCATTTCCCTGGTCGGGGATCGAACTCAGGCCTTAGCATTGATAGGACTGAGACTCAACCCCTAGGCCACCAGGGACAACCCCTAGGCCACCAGGAGGCCCCTCTGATTACTTAACAAAATTTCTGTAAGTAGAATTACTGAGTCAAAACACTGTATGAATTTTGGTGTCATTTAACATTTTCCATTTTCATTAAGACTGTACTGGTTTGTACTTCAGCATAATATATATTAGCAAACCACAGTTTCTTGATGCCATTACCTTTCCTGGGAATTATTTCTTTCTTCCATGTCAATTTGCTGGATAATGAACAGTATTTTTAATTAATAGTTGAACCTCCTCATTACCTTTTTACTTCCATGGTAGTGTTTTTTTTAAACTAGGAGTGTTTTTTTTTTTTTTTTTTTAAAGATTTATTTATGCTTACAAGAGCTGGGGTACATGCCAGAGTCGCAGGAGGTGAGAGGATTCACCAGACAGAGTGGGGAGCAGAACAGGCAGACGGACTGAAACACACAGCTGAGGGGAACAGCAGATGAGGCAGGAGAGGTCTGCTGTGCCATGTGGGTCCCGTCCCTGGCTGGTGCAGGGATCGAACTCGTGCTGCAGTGGCTGAGGCTTGCTTCATAGTGCATTGCTTAACCCACTGCGCCACCAGAGAGGCCCCATGGTAGTGTTTTAAAAAGCAAGGCTTTAAATAAAGTAAGTTGATTTTTCTGGCTAATAACTCTTTAAATTTTGTAGGCTATGGATCATCTGCAGTCATTCATTGCTGATTGTGATCGAAGAACAGAAGTGGCTAAGAAAAGATTAGCAGAAACTCAAGAAGAGATTAGTGCTGAAGTGGCTGCAAAGGTAAGAATTCATTAGTTGCAAATAAAACCTCAACTTAGAGACAGAGATGGAGCAGAATAGGCAGATCCACTGAAATGCACTGCTAAGTGGAGCAGCGGATGAGGCAGGAGAGGTCTGCTGTATGATGTGTAGATTAATTCCCTTGCTGGGAATTGAATTTTCAGTCTGCTGTGGTGATAGTGCTAAGACTTTGGTGATATTGCTGAGCGAGAGGCCACTGGGGAGGCCTGTTTATTATTTTAAAAGCAAATTTTGGATTTTTTTTTTTTCACCTGTAACGTATAACCATAAAATCTCACCTATAAAATAAATTTTATTTTTAAAGAATTTTTTTTTTTAAGATTTATTTATTTATGCGCACAAGAGCTGGGTTACAGGCCAGAGTCCAGGGAGGTGAGAGGACTCACCAGAGACAGAGTGGGGAGCAGAACAGGCAGATGGATGGAAACACATTAAACCTCAACTTAGAGACAGAGATGGAGCAGAGCAGGTGGATCTACTGAGGTACAGTGTTGAGGGGAGCAGTGGGTGAGGCAGGAGAGGTCTGCCTGCGCCATGTGGGTCACCTTCCCAGCTGGTGGCAGGGATCGAACTCGTGCTGCAGTGGCTATGGTTTGCTTCATAGTGCGTTGCTTAGCCCACTGTGCCACCAGGGAGGACCCTATAAAATAAATATTATCTGATATCCAGAATGTGTTCATTCTTCCCTGTATAGGAGTGGATTTATTCTAGTTGGAATATATATAAGGTCCATAAATTGCATTTTGTTGACTTGATGACTTAACTACTTTTGAACATTCTGTACCATTCAATGTAGACTAGTATGTTTTGTAAAAATACAAACTAGTAAGTGTTACACAGATAAGAATTTGGATAACAGCATTAAATGTAGTGTTTGATACATCTGTACAAAGAAAAGTGAATTTCCTTGTTTCAGGACAGGGTAACTCTTAGCTAGCTTTTTCTGAAACGTTCTCTGTTGATAGGGATTGTAAAGAACATCCTGAAACACAAAGGATCTAATAGCTCATGAAATCCATGAGTACTATAGAAGATCCCAAACAGTATTGGTTTATACATCATATTAGTTATTTATCTCTTCAAAAATGCTGTTTAACAAACTGCCTCAAAACTCCTTTACTTATAAGGTTATTTGCTCATGAGTCTACTGTAGCCCGTGATTTAGGCTAAACTTGACTAGGCGGTTATTTCTGCTTCAGCGGGGCTCACTGACATGTCTTACAATCACTTGGAGCTACTGAGCCATGCCTAGTAGGCTAGCCTCCCATGTTCTCATTTATGATGTCAAAGGTGCAGAAGCACCCATCCTAATCATACAAGTGTTTTTCAAGCTTATGCTTATGTCTCATTTGCTACCACTCCATAACCATAAGCTAGTAAAATGCGGAGTTCAGAATAAGGATATGATGCTCTACAGTTACCATAGAACAGGGAATGAGTATAGGGAAGGGTGAAGAGTTTTGAGGCTTCAATGCAGTCATCCCATGACAAATATTTAGTGACCAATACCACTATTAAAGAGGTAGGGTAATGATTTTTTTTTAAAGATTTATTTATTTATGCATACAAGCACAGGGGTACAGGCCAGAAGTGTGGGGGGTGGGTGAGAGAATTCACCAGAGACAGAACGGGGAGCAGAACAGGCAGATCAACGGAAGTACACTGCTGAGGGGAGCAGCGGGCACAGCAGGAGAGGTCTGCTGCACCATGTGGGTCCCCTCCCTAGCCAGGGGCAGGGATTGAACTTGTGCTGCAGTGGCTGCGTTCCACTTCATAGTGCGTTGCTTAACCCACTGCGCCACCAGGGAGGCCCCATGGTAGGGTAATGATAATAGAGTTGAATTTCTTTGAGGAATGAATATCTTGGGTTGAAGGAAATTTGAGAAGGAAATAACAGTTGGCACACTAGTTTTTTAGGATTGAATGTCCATATCAGATTAAGGCTTTTTCTGCTAGTGTAAATTCCTGCACAGTCTGAGTAACTTGTGGTCAAAATAAAGAGTACATATATGAATCTTAGGCCTGTTTTAAGTAGGAATCGACTTGGTTCCTAGGATGACTTTAATGATGAGACCTAACTTCCCAAGGCAAGAATTAATTCCAGTGGGAAGATACACACAGGGGGTGCCATGTTAATAGATTGAGACTCAACAGCATGCTGTGCATTGTATGTACAAGATACATTTTCTCTTTTTTCACAGTTTTGTGAAATAGGTTTTGTCTCTACTACTTTGATCAGGAAATTGGGTTAAGTAATTTGGCCAAAATGGCACACTGGTTTGGCAATAAGCCAGACCACTTAGACTACTAACTCAACCTATGCTGTTAATAGAGCATGGAAAATACAGATGGCTGTATTTAAAGTGGTGTGATACATATCACAGTAATTGTCAGCTGCAGACAAGTATGGTTATCTCTGCTTGTGTGTTTAAGTGTAGAGGTGAGAAGTGAATAATTGTCACAGAATAGACTCTTGGAGTTGGATCTTGTTCAGTGGATAGACATTCACTAGGCAGACAAAGGAGGTAAGGAATGAATCCCAGAAAGAGTTGGTGTAAAGAGTGTGTGTGTGTGTGTGTGTGAGTGAAGTCAGAAGACATAACAACAGGGTAAGTTTGAGAAACTAAATCTAGATTTTGTTGTCAAGTGGGGTAATCTCAAGAGAAGATAGTGAAAGGTACAATGGATCAGATCATGGAACCCAGCATAAGCAGAGTCAGAACGTAATAGGTATAGCATAATCAATGGTATCTCTGATCTCCTGTGAAGACAAGAAGGTTCTGAACACCTGGATATCCCACCAATTTATTTTGATGTATTTTTTTATACTCTTTATTGCCTTAGCTTTTCTGAAATATTTTGAACTTTGATACTTATTCATCTTATTGTTCATGATCTTTTCTGTTTCTAGGCAGAACGTGTTCATGAGTTAAATGAAGAAATTGGTAAATTGTTGGCTAAAGTAGAACAACTAGGAGCTGAAGGGAATGTGGAAGAATCACAGAAAGTAATGGATGAAGTAGAGAAAGCTCGGGCAAAGAAAAGAGAAGCAGAGGTAATTAATTTCTAATGGTAGTAAATAGAGCTTATTATATTAAAAGTTTTTTTTTAAGATTTATTTATTTATTTATTTATTTATACAAGAACTGGGGTACAGGCCAGAGGTATGGGGGTGGGTGAGAGGATTCACCAGAGACAGTGGGGAACAGAACAGGCAGATTGATTGAAGTACACTGCAGAAAGGAGTAGCGGGTGAGGTAGGAGAGGTCTTCTACACAATGTGGGTACCCCCCTGGCCTGGAATCAAACTTGTGCTGCAGATGCTTCCTAGTGCATTGCTTAACCCCTTGTGCCACCAGGGAAGCCCCAACAGTGTTTCCTTCTTTGGAAGGAGAAGAATCTAAATACATGTTAAGTATTTTTCACAGGAGAGAAAGTGATGAAGGAAAACTTTCTCAGTGTATCTTATTCCCAGCAATCTTTACAATCTGTTCATCGTATAATTTTGACATTGGTTTGGATTAAAGTAATGCTAATTCCCAAAAATAGTTGGGAAGTATTCTCTTTTTTTCTTAAAGTTTATTTTGCTAAGATTAGTATAACTTCTTCCTCTTAAATGTTTGATGGAATTCACCAATGAAGCCATCTGGTATGAAGTTTCTTGTGGGCAAGTTTTTTAGTTAAAAATTTAATTTTTTCAGAAGATTTAGTAGGACTTTTCAGCTTTTTGTTTCCTTTTAAATTACTTCTAGACATTTATATTTCACAAAATCTTTACGTTAAATTTATTGACTTAATGTTGTGCCTTTTAATGTCTGTCAAACCTGTTTGCAGTTGGTGCTTTCCTTTTTTGGATCCATCTGGCTAAAAGTTTATCAGCTTTATATTTTCAAAGAATCATATTTTGATTTTACTATTTCCCCTTTTCTTTGTTTTCAATTTCATTGATTTCTTTATTATTTCCTTCTTTGGGCTTTGTTCATATTTTAACCTCTTAAGACAGAGCTTAGATCATTGATATATTAGATATGATAAGCATGACTATAGTTGTATTCCACAGTTTTCATATGCTGTATTTTCATTTTCCTTCATGTAAAAATATTTGCTGGTATCACTTAGGATTTCTTCTCTGACGTATGAATTATTTAGGAGTATGTTTAGTTTTCTATATATTTGGTATTTTTTCCAGATGTTTTGCTGTTATTAACTTTAATTTTTTGTGATCAGAGAACATTTATGTGGTTCCAGTTCTCTTCAATATGTTGTTTTATGAGCCTGCATATGGTCTATTTGGTGAATGTTCAATTTGCAATTGAAAGGAAAGATATTCTGCTTTATTAACTGGAATGTTCTGTACATGTCAAATTAAGTCAAGAATTGATAGATTTATTCAAGTTTTCTATAGCCTACTCTTTTCTGTATACTAACTCTACTGAGAGGCATGTTGAAGACTCCAGCTGTGATCGTGAATGAGTCTATTTATGCTTTCCATTTTTTGAGTTTTGGCTTCATGTATTGTGAGGCTCTGTTAGGTTAACATATTGAAGATTATGCCTTTATGATTGATTGAAACTGCTGTTATTTTGAAATGTCATCCTGATTTCTAGTAATGTCCTTTTTTCTGAAATCTCCTTTGATATTTTGTAGAGCCTTTCTAACTTCCTAATATATTTAAATTGTGTGCTCTAAACCCAGAGAAACCACTAAAGAATAAAAGGAATGTAAGTGAATACTAGAAATAAAATGGAATCCCAAAAAATACTTGATCCAATTAAGTGGGAGAGGAACAAAAACAAACAGCAGAACATATAGTAAACAGGCAGCTGTCGTCCCAAGGCTGTCTACCTATGTCTGTGTAGTCATCTATTTTAACAAACCTTCCCTTTGGACAGCAAATTTCTCTGTTCACTTACATCTGTGTAACTGTCTTATTTCCTAAAATACCTGCCCTTTCTAGATAAAAAAGAAAGAAAATAGCAGAGTGGTGGATTTAAAATCCAGTGTATCATGCAGCTTTCCTGCCAGCTTATGACAATGCAGATGTTTAAACTCACAAACCATTTCCTTTTGCAAAGCAGTAGTGGAAACTGCCTTCTTGTGTCTGTGCAAGTGTCTCTCTTTTCCATTCTGTATCCTAATAAACCTCTCCTTTTAAAATGTAAAGAAATAAATAAAATCCAATATATTATTGTAAATGGTTATTAAAGATGAGATGGTGAGACTGGAATTTTTTGAAGGCATGACTTTTCTGTATACTAGCTATAAGAAATCCCCTTTGAATATAGACACAGTTAGAGCTCATAGGGTGAAAAAATATGAACCATGTAACTATTCTTGATTATTTTAATGTCATGATGTTTAGTTAGGGTTTCCTTTAGTGTGATTAATGTTGATTCAGAAGCAAATACTGTGAATTTTTTAATAGTAATTTTTTTTATTTTTAAAATTATTTATTTGTATATATTCTAATTATTGTTGTTGTACAATGTTTGCATTCTTTTCTCAGGTGTACTCCCCATAGAATTTCCACCACCAGTTCACTGGTACACCATCACCATAGTCACTTGTGCTCTCTGCCCTTGTTTTGATCCCTTTCCCTCCCCTTCCCCCTGCAGAATGTTTCTGACTTATAGTTGCCTGTTTATTTTTGTTTTATTTTTTATCTCTGATCTCTTACGTGGTGCCTCTGTATTCCTCCTATAAGTGAAACCGTCTGATATTTTTCTTTTTCCTTCTGATTTGTTTCAATGAGCATAATCCTTTCTAGATCCATCATGTTGCAAATGGCATTAGTTTGTCTTTTTTGATTGCTGAATAGTATTCCATTGTGTGTATATACCACATCTTTTTTTTTTAAAGATTTATTTATGCATACAAGAACCAGGGCACAGGCCAGAGGTGTGGGAGGTGAGAGGATTCACCAGAGAGAATGGGGAACAGAACAGACAGATACAAAGTTCCACCTAATATAAATAGTGCTGCAATAAACTTAGGGGTGCAGGTATCCTTTTGAATTTACGTTTTTGTGTCCTTTGGGTAGATCCCTAGGAGTGGAAATACTGGGTCATATAGAAGCTCCATTTTTAGTAGTTTGAGCTTTTCCATAGTGGTTGAACCAGTTTGCATGCCCACCAGCAGTGTAGAAGAGTTCCTTTTCCATCACATCCTTGCCAACATTTGTTTCCTGGTTGGTTGTTTTTGTTTTTTTAATATGTGCCACGCTTGCTGGTGTAAAGTGGTATCTCGTTGTGGTTTTGATTTGCATTTCCCTGATTATGTGGGATGTTGAACTTTTTAACTTTTTAAAATTTATATATATTTGACATCAATTATAATCCCCATGTATTCCCCATCACCAGTGCATCATCACCTCAGTCCCCCGTGCTCCCGTCTGCCCTCAACCCTTCCCCTCTTCCATCCCCACCAAGTGTCCCCAATTTGTTCTTGGCTTTTCATTTTTGGTTTTTGTGTCTTTATTGTTCTTATTCCTTTCCTTGATCCTTATTTGGATCCCTTATATTCCTCCCAGGGGAGGAACTATCTGGTATTTTTCTTTTGTCTTCTGACTTACTTCGCTGAGCATAATCCCTTCCAGTTCCATCCATGTTCCTATGAATGCCTCTAGTTTTTCTTTTTTGGTTGCTGAATAGTATTCCATCGTGTATATGTACCACAGCTTCCCAATCCACTCATCTGTTTTAGGGCATTTAGGTTGTTTCCAGGTCTTACCTATTGTAAAGAGTGCTGCTATAAACATAGGGTGCAGATATTCTTTTAAATCAGTGTATTGTGTCTTTTGGGTATATTCCTAGGAGTGGGATTGCTAGATCATACGGAAGTTCCATTCCTAGTATACTGAGGAACCGCGATACTGCTTTCCATAATGGTTGGGCCAGCTTGCATTCCCACCAGCAGTGTAAGAGAGTTCCTTTTCTCCACATGCCTTTTTAGCTCTTTTGCCCATTTTTTGACTGGATTGTTCCCTTTGTTTTTGTTTAGTCTGGTTCTTTGTGGATCTGTGTGATAAGTCCCTTGTCAGTAATGTTGTGTGCAAAGATTTTCTCCCAGTTGGTGGGTTGTCGCTTTGTTTTGGTTAGCGTGTCCTTTGCCATACAGAAGCGTTTAAGTTTGATGTAGTTCCAGCTGTTTATCCTCTCCTTCACTATCTTTGCTTTAGGTGTTGTATCTCTAAAGATGTCATTGATGTGTATGTCATGTAGGGTTTTGCC
>JAGFMF010011412.1:3287958-3317458 GCA_019455555.1 Galemys pyrenaicus
CCCTCCCTGGCCGGCAGCAGGGGTCGAACTCGTGCTGCAGTGGCTGCGGTTTGCTTCATAGTGCGTTGCTTAACCCACTGCGCCACCAGGGAGGCCCCAGTGTTCTTTACTATGATTAAAAAATACTCAATATATTCTTGGCTATGAGTCTATTAACAGCTCATACAGAATAGTATAGGATTATAAATGGAGATATCTTGTTTAATGGACGATGTGTGAGAAACAGACAACTTTTAAATACTGGTCCTTTACTCTGGGAGGTAACATTTTGTGTTGATTTATGATGCAGAATTAGAAATACTGAGAATTGGGTTTTAAACTAGCCCTTTCATGCAAAGTCCCCCAAAATTTTTATTTCAGTGGCAGTAATAAGATATTTAAAGGGAAATTTCCAGAATGAGTATATTAATTTGAAATAATTCCCAGTTCTTCTGATAGTAAGCTCATGGGACTTAGAATGAAAGCCATTATTTTTAAAAGAGATGATCATTGTCACTTAAATTTAGGATATTATGAGGAAGGCAATGTAACAGTAAGATAAAACAGAAAAGGGTTGTTAATTTCCAAAGATTCAAACATAATCTGTCCACCAATATAGTCACTTTATCATTCAAGACTGATGTGGATAGTTTGTTAAAAACTGAGGGAAGTAGCATTTTGTCACAAAGTAAGAACTGGCATAAGGAGAGCAAATGCTGGCTAGTGAGTTTTTAATGCATTGATCACTGGAATTAACCCAAGGTCCATAGTTGGATAATTAAAATAATGTTGAATCAGAAGCATCCAGCATCATCTTCATATTTGTAGTTACTACTGAGCTCTTCATAGTAAATTCTGAATAGCTAGATCCCAGGGAAGTTTGTTGTTGTTTTTGAGTGACAAAATGAGTTTCATTATAGCAAATGGTAATTGGAGTCTTACTTAAAACTCAAATAGCATCAGCTTGGGGATCTTAATATTTGTAAGCTAATAATGCATTAAGACTGGACCTAGTAAATAATTCTCATTTATTATTCTATCTATCATTGTTTTTTAAGAGAGTTGTGGCTGAAAAGCAGGAGAAAAGAAACCAGGAACGCCTGAAGCGAAGAGAAGAAAGGGAAAGAGAAGAAAGGGAGAAGCTGAGGAGGTAAGTTGAGTAACTAATTGGAAAGCCATAGTAGTTAAAAATTGAATATCCCTGGTTCTAAAAAGAGATGTGATTGATAGAGTATTTTAGATGTTGTTAAATCTGGACCTAGGAAATTTCAATTTACTTAAAAATACACTAAGTTTGAGACAGTGTTTATTACAAGTATATTAGTTTATAGCCATTTAAGTTAAAGTGATTTCTTTAAGTATGGGAGAGTAAATAAAGAGTGTATAACATCTTTATGTTTTGTAAGATTTTTGTCACAAAACCCTTTGTAGCCCCCTGCGTTTCATAATGGGCTACATTTATGCCAGCTGGCATAGAGTTTTTTATTTTTATACTTACTGATAAAAGGTCTGGGAATTTTGTTTCATTAATTTATTTTACATTGTACTTTTATATTTCCTGAATTCTAAGAGCTGTGAACTATTAAAAGTTTTATTGACTTATAGCTCTTTATATAGAATGTCTAACCTTCTGATTCACTTTTACCTTTTGGCAACAAATATTGTAACATTTCGACAGCAAGTCTTTTTTTTTTTTTAAACATTATTGTTCAAGTTTGATTGTAATCCCCATAAAACACCCATGAACTGTCACCATAGTCTTCTTTGTGTGCTCTTTTCCCTCCTGTTTTGATCCGTTTGCCTGCTAGTTTTGTTTTGTTTTTCCTTTTTGCCAACTGGCAAATTTCTTTAATCTTGGTTATGTAACACTTTCAGAAATGTTTTTAAAATACTTTTAATTATCTGTGAACTTGGGTAGCTGTAAGTATGGAAGGTAAGAAAATTATGACAATAAAGATGGGGTTCCTAGTATTAAATAAGGATAATGGTAAAAAATATTGTCAGTTACTAAGTGTTTATTATGTACTAGGCACTGGTAAGGACCTCCCTTTATTAGTTTCTCTAGTATTTAGAATCATCCCATCCGCTGTGAAATTTATATTACTATTCTGCTTTTGCAAATGACAGTAAGGTGAGGGAAAGGATAGTGAATGATCTGTAGAGGTGATGTAGCTGGTGGATGGTAGAACCAAAGCTAAAACTTGTATCAGGCTATGTAATACTGGACAAAAATGAACAATAATATAAAAGCTTAATTTAAAAAATAAACTTGTATCAAGTTGAATCCAAAACCAGGCTTCCGCCATGCTATTTATTTTCCTAAGGAAAATCCACATGACTTATCACTCTTTACTGAGCATTAATTGTGTGCTAGGAGATGTGGAAATTATATTGTTGTGTGTCATATTTTTTAAAAAAAAATAAATGTAAGATAGATTGAATTGGGTTTTTTAGGGATTGTCTGGTAAGGTAATAGTTCCAAAACTTCACTCTTGTTACCAGAGGGAAAGAAGAAATGATAGATATATAAAAAAGAACTTTTTCCAGTCTGGGCAGTGATTTCTGAAAAATCAGTGAGTTTCATACATATATTAACTTAGTCTCCTGAGAGGTGATTGTTTTAAGAGGGAAGCTCATAGGCTACAGGGAGGAAGCCCATAGAAGTGGTGGGGCATTTTGGAAAAATTTGTGTGCCTAAATATATGCCTTGTTTATAAAATTAATATAAATTTAAAAAATAAAAACGTAATTTTAACACATTGTACCTTTTCTCACTTTTCTAAAAATAATTCTTTTTTTAGGTCTCGATCACATAGCAAAAATCAAAAAAGGTAGGTATTACATAGAATAAGTAAATGAAACTTCAAAGGTAGTTTATATTTATAGATTAAATAGCATTTTTAACTGAATGAGAATTGATTGTTATACTTCTTTTGTAGTTGAAGTTAGAACTGATGTCTGGTTCTGGTCAGATGTTACTCATGAACTACAATGTAGTTTTACCAAGTTAGATTATATTCTATGCCCTGGAGTTATAAGGAAAACTAAAAAATTTTTTACAAAATCTTTAGAAATCTAAATGGTATGTTCAAGAAACTCATTCTTAGGTTAAATGGTTTGATAAATTTGAGAGCTCTACAGTGATTTACTGTGGGAAGCTATAATTGTTGTTTTGAACAGTTATTTGTAATTTTTTTTTCCCTGAGAAAAGTAGGAAAGTATTTTTTTTTTTTTTTCCATTCTGAATTCAGTAGCCATCCTCATTCTTATCTTGGGTCTGTCTATGAATCCATTTCCATCTATAATGCCCTTCCTCGTACTTTTTCAAATTGTAGCTTCATTGTTGAGAGCACATCCTATTTTTAAACCTTCTGAGTAATGTTTTCTAAGAACATATCCCTCTAAACTAGAGCACACTTGTATTGGAAGAAAAACCTTAATTTTCTGTTTGATGCTCCTATCACTTTTTAGAATCTTTTCAATGGTATTTCTGCTTAGACCTCTAAAAAATTAAGATATTAATAGGTGATCCAAATTGTATCAGCTAACTTGTATTGTTTTGAATTTCTCAGAAGTAGTATGAGAAGTAGAAATATTACATGGTGATGCTATTCTTCTATAGATGCAGGTGGTGTTGAAAAGATAAACCTCTTGTGCATTGAACATGTTTAAATATTTGTGCCAGAAATTTAATTTCTACTCCTTCAGTCCAAGAGTCATATACCTCCTTACTGCAATAGCCTTTTAACGGGCCTGATTTCTAGATTACCCACTCTCCCTCTTCACCTCATTCTGTTTTTCACACATCAACCTGCATAACTCCTTTTAAAAGTGGTAAAAAATCATGTCAGCTTTTTCAAACCCTCAAATTTTCCCATCTCATTCATATGAGAAGTTGAAATCCTACCATAGCTTTTGAGCAGAGCAACCAATATGCCCCAAGATACTTTGAGTTTATGTCCTGTCTCTGCATTTTTATTAATAGGTTCACCTTTACCTCTGTATACCTTATCCATGCAAGCATCTTAGTTTAAATGATAGTATACTTGGTTATTTTGCGTGTAAGACCACTGATAATCTCTCCCCTTTGCTCACTTAGTTCCACTAGACACGTCTCTTCTGTTCCTTCAACATGCCTAGCAGCTCCCACCTTTGGTCCATTACAGCTGTGTTCCATCTACTGCAGCACTCTTCTGAGATGGCTGATTTGCTTAATTTCAGCGGTCCTTTACAGCTGTGTTCCATCTACTGCAGCACTCTTCTGAGATGGCTGATTTGCTTAATTTCATTCTGTCTTTCCTTTAATGCTATCCTGTCAGAAAAACTTCCTAACTATTCTGTATAAAAGATCGCTACCTCATTTTTCTCTCCATCTTTACCTTGCTTAATACCAGTTCTTTACCACCTAACATGTGTTTGTTTATTGCTTGCATATCTCTGCAAACCTCTTGTGTATAAGCTCCATTAAGTTAAGGACTTTTTTTTTGCTGGTCTGTCTCCTAAGTGCCCAGAACAGTTCAGTAGGTACTCAGAAAACATTTCCTCAGTGAATAGATGATTGTCTAGAATTTTAGTGTACTGGTTATGATTTTTAATAAATTTAAAATTTGACTGATAGAATCCAGTTCAGAACACTACTGTCACTCTTAATGTGAGTCTTAACAAAGTAACAAAGCTGGGCCTCCCTGGTGGAGCAATGGCTTAAGCAAAACACTATGAATCAAACCTGCAGCCACTGCAGCATGAGTTCAATCCCTACCACCAGGGAGGTGACCCACATGATGCAGCAGACCTCTCCTGCCTTGCCCACTGCTCTCCTCAGCAGTGTATTTCAGTCCATCTGCCTATTCTGCTCTCTACTCTGTCTCTCGTGAATCCTCTTACCCCCCACACCCTACCATGTAAATTATGCATTTACTTGAATAGCGAACTGTTTGTTTTGACTAGGCCATATTGAGGACTTTCAGACTTCTATGGTCTGCTCAGAGAGTTACTTTTCCTAAACACTCTTCTTTCATGCCTTTCTTCCCCTTTATGTCCACTAGGGACATACCTTATTCTAAAGCATGCTGAAAGTTCTAAAGCGCTAAATGAAATTAGGTCTGTAATGCATCTAGGTATTGGGCTCCCTGACATGTAGTGGTAGTGGTGTACAACAGATGGTTTACTTCATCTTTTTTTTCCTCCTTCCACTGATGTATGTAACGTACTGTTTGACCTCTGAGAATTATTGCTTAATTTTAATTTTGAAATTATTGCATGTAGTTGATATACCAGCAGTGTTAGCTGGTCTATTTTACTCAATGAAATAGAATTGTCAATAAGGAAAACTTTTGAGAGAGAGTTTCCCTTTAAAGAAAAAGCAAGTAAATTAGAAATGTGCTTCCAAAGCTAAAAGCAAAATCAAATGCATTTTTTGTAGGTCCAGGTCCAGAGAACATCGCCGACATCGGTCTCGCTCCATGTCACGGGAACGTAAGAGGAGAACTCGATCCAAATCTCGGGAGAAACGCCATCGCCACAGATCCCGTTCTAGCAGCCGCAGCCGAAGCCGTAGCCACCAGAGAAGTGGGCACAGTTCTAGAGACAGGAGCAGAGAACGATCCAGGAGGAGGTACTGAGGTGTCCATAAGAGGACATGGAACTACCCTTACAATTTAGAGTTGGAATACTATTGGTTTGAAACTTGCATCTGGTAATATGTACACATTTTTGTGTGTGGGTATATACCATTTTTCTCTCTGTGGGTAGTTTAGAAAGAATACACTTATGAGCCAGAGTAAGAAATTGGAACCAATATGTGTAGGAGTTCAGCTTTTCTCAGTGTGTTTTGGGAAGAAGTATTTTATGGGCAATTAATTTTAGGTACCATTATGCAGGGGTCCGTCCAGTCCCTTTCCTCCCCCCTTCCCCTCCCCCCAGTGTGTATTGGCAAATTAGGGGCTCTGACAAGTCCTCTCATTAAAGAATTGTTTAACTTTGACTTGCTGTTTTCCAAACTTCTTTGAGCTGGTACACTTTTTTGGAGCAGACACATTATAGTATATATATATATATCTTTTTTTTTAATCTAAATCATATAGGTATGCATTGTTATATATAGATAGTTTTGCGGGGCATATTCAGAATCTTGAAGGAAATTAGACTTCCCTGGCATGAAAACTCGAAAGGTGCAAGGAGGACAGACCCAGAATTAGTATGTTTAAGGACTTAAATATCTATTGAGGACGAAGTATTAAAATGTGGTGGAACACAGCAGTCACTTTGTGTGCGTGCATGCGTGTGTGTGTGTGTGTCCGTCTGTGCACATGCGCACCAACCAAACTTCCAAAATTTCTCAGGTCACATGATGACTCTTTAGCCAGGTAATTTTTATGAACATAAACCATACTTAAAATTTCTTTTTTCCTGATAAATATCCTTAAGCATACCAATGATAAGCATTATTTTGAGTGCCTGATCTACTAGTCTTAAATTTTCTGTGGGTTACTCTACATTAAAGCCCATGATGGAATTCAGAGAGCTGTTAAAAATCTATATATTTTCTGATCCTCAACCTAGCCATTCTCCGAAACTACTCATAGGCTGAGTTGGTCAATAGACTCTTAATCAATTTTTTTTTTATTTCTTATATCCTTGCCTTGTTTAAAATAGTTTTGTTTTGTTTTTTAAGGGTTTCCCCTCCCCTGTTTTATTGTGGTATAGTTGACAGAACTCTTAAAGTGTGAATGGTGGTGATCATGTATACTTGTACCTTGTAACAGGATTCCCACCATTTTGTTAAAATAATCACATCTATGACCTCATTTATCTTTGATGTGAACATATAAATTTCACTCTTAGCAAACCAAGTTTAAATTACAAAGATGACTTTAATTAATTAGTAAGAATTGTATACTTGCTACTGTACTAGGCTTAGCAAAAAAAAATAAAATATTGAACAACTTTATGTGAATCAGAACACAGGACTAACATCTTTGATAATAATCAGATCCATGTAACACCACATTTTATTAAAAAAAAAGTGCAAAAAGTTGTATATAGTAAACAATTTAGACATTTTGCTGAGGGACATACCAGAATAATAAAAAATGGTTCCAGGTAGCAGATGAAATTTGAATAAAATCAGTATATATTTTAATAGGTAAAACTTGGTAGGAAAAAGGTGTTCCAGGTAGTAGTGAATATCAGGAAAATACAGCGAATGGAGCAGGAAATTCATAAGGGACAGAGTTCTTTTATCATGTGATTTGTAGGCTACTTACCTCAATGTAGTCTTTACTCTGTGGGCACATATAGTGCAGTGCCGGAAAAATGCATTTTAGAAAATACTTCGTGAATCATAACCTGCACACTCAAGTTTGAGAATCATCCTGCTGATTGATCAAAGGTTTAGACAGTATCTCTTGTTGACCTGCTCACCTCTTGTGGTTTCTGGTGTCTGTGAACTCAGAGAAATCTTTATTGGTGTCAGGGATTGAATGGGTGGGCATGAAGTCTCATCTGAGATTGTGTTAGCCTAGTCCCTGATGTGTCCTACGTTTATTAAGGTATGTAGGAATTTTTTTCCCCAGCAGATTGTATATGATTCTCTCTTCCAAAGCAGCATTCTTTGTTTTTACTAAAAATTAGCGGATGGTTGCAATTAAAACCTACATGTCATTATATATAACATCATTTAATTTTTAAGGTGGAAACGCTACTTTAAAAAGTCTTCTATGATTTGCTGTTCTTCTGCCTCAACTGAAATACTGGTTTCTGGTATAAGTACATTCTTTTTGTAATCTTTCCTCTTGGTCATTGAGGACCTTTGGCAGTTTTCTGTTTTCTACCTGTTCTAAACATTTTTTCAGATTCAGACTGAATCTGGGTTCAGTGGCCTTTGCCAAGTATTTTAATTATCTCACCTACTTTGCCTGTCCACTAAGTAGAGATAGTGAGAGCACCTCCTTCATCAGGATTACTGATAAGTAAAGTAGTAATTGGAACATTGTTCACAGGGCATTATAATTGCTCATAAAACATTAGTTAATACTCATCTCATAGTTGTTTTTCAGTTATTATTATTGACCTGTGGGCCTTATCATCAACTTGTTTCTTTGGCATTATTTCTATTTTCTCTTACTTCATTCTTACAAAGACTATGGATAAGGACTAGTGTAATCAGGTATATAATATACTGTATAATTTTTTTACACCTTTTTAAAATTAAGCTTGTTAAAACCTTTATTAAGTAGAATGTTTTAACTTCTAATGTTTTGTTTAACCTTCAGCTATATTTCTAAAACTGACTATAGTAGTATTTATTTCTGTTTAGAGGTTGAAAGCATTACTTATTTAGTTCTTGGCAGTTGTCTCAGAGTATTCTGAATGTAGGTTAATTATGTAAAAAGTGCCATGTTACCTGTAAAGAATCAAATAAATGTAATATGCTACTGCTTAATTCTAGATGTTTTAAGTGTAGAAGATTCCGTATTCTGATCCCATAATGTTCTTTGGTTTTGTTTTCAGTTGAATTTCTGATTTGAGCTTATTTGTTGTTACCTTTCTTATTTGGCATGGGAATGGGGAGGTGGTATTAAGGAATAGTTACAATTAATCAAGATTTATTATAGTATGATCGTCTATTTCTGTCTTTTCTGGTTTTTTGTTTTTTGGTTTTGGTTTAACGAGTCAGGTGCAAAGGAAATTTCTGAAATAATAAGTAATTTAAAGTCATGTCATTAGAGTAGTTCTCTTAACTCCTTTAAATGTTGACAAACCATTGTTTGCAGGCCTTTTTAGTGTAGCCAGGGAGCTATGGATGGATTTTACATTGTTAAAAGGAAGAATAGACTCCAGAGATTGTATATTGACCTGCCGCATCCAATATATTTACTCTCTGGCTATTGATTTCCATCCAATTTTGAATTTGCATTTATATATATCTATATTAAATTGCTAATACCTTTCACTTTAAGGCATTGTGTTATTTTACATTAAATACACTTTGAATTGGAAAAGCTTTCTGATTGCCTTTGAGATAATGACTATTCTATAAAATTGTACTTTTTTAGCTCATGGTTTTTTGACCTTAGCTATATGTTTTTACAAACCTCTTTGGTTTACTGCCCTTATCAAATATGGTCATGATTTTTTCTGTCAGAAAACTGACTTTCTTGGATGTATTCTGTATATCTGCAGCTATCAATACCTTAATATTTATCCAATTTTTTCATTTGGAGTTTTGGGTTTCCCAACACATTTTGCTCCTCAAATTAATATTTTTCAGATCCTCAAAAGAAAGATTCAGAGACCAAGACTTAGCATCACGTGACAGAGACAGGAGTTCAAGAGACAGATCACCTCGTGACAGAGATCGAAAAGATAAGAAGCGGTCCTATGAGAGCGCTAATGGCAGATCAGAAGACAGGAGGAGCTCTGAAGAGCGCGAAGCAGGGGAGATATAATTAGTTGTGTAAATATCCTCAATCCTTAAGCTTCCTATGGAGTTACTTACTATTGTTTAGTTTACAGCTGTTTGGGTGACACAGTGAAGCAGTTCCAGACACCAGTCCAGCTAGGCTAGATGTGTGCAGTATCTAACTTGATCTGAACTGAACTCTTTCCTTGATAAAACCTAAAACTACATCCATAGTTTCTGGTGAACTTGTAATTCAACTTTGAAAGTACAGTTTTATATAATAAGACACAGTGTCTTTATTCTTTTTAGTAGGAGTGATAGTGAACAAATTGTGTTACTTGCCTTGGGATTTTTTGGAACATTTGTAAAATGCTGTCTTCCTTTCTTAGTCCAAACAGCAGCCACTTTAAGAATTTTTCTTTTTAATTCTTCTTCCTCTGACTTTTGTATCCCCTATTCCTCCATGCTCTAATTGTTAAGAGATAGGGGGGCAGGGAAGCAATATAACTTTTGTTCTACAAGGTTCTATTCCCATTGTTAATTACTAGCTGATTACAGTTCAGAGCATTTATACTGGAATGTGTGCTGGAGAAATTTAAAATACTGGGAATTGTTTTGTTTAACGGTGCCTATTTGGAGTTGGAAGTTGAACAGCTGTTGCATTACATACTTTGCTTTTTTAATTGAAATTTTGAAATCAAACATGTCTTGATTTTTCTGTTCTATTGAATTGCTATGTTCAGATGTTTTGAAAAGGGGGTGGGGGAAGGGACTTTTTCATAAGCACTTGTTTTCTTTTGTGTGTGTGGAGTATAAAGGCTACACCTTATTGTAAAAAATAATAAAATGAAAGACGCAATCACCACCCCCATCGTTAAGCTGTAAACTTGTCCAGTAAATTGTCACTAGAACTATTTGCTGTGGGCATTTCTTCTGTTGTATCATTAATAGTGCCTTATTGTGCAAGGCACCAAAGGAAATAAATGCAAAGATTCAAGATGAACTGTTGCTCAACCCAGGCCCCTTGCTGACTATATCCCAGCTACTTCAGGGCTGCCTATAACTATTGTTCCAGAGAAAAGACTGGACCTGCAGAAGGAAGTGGATTTTTCTTTTGTTGTTTCTTTTTTTGCTTTTTTTTTTCCTTCTCATACAGTAAACTGAAATAAAAACACAGTGTAACCAATATGAGACTATTTCTGCATCGAAGAGCAAGCTCTATATACTTAGTAGTAATTGAAATAGTAGTTATCACTTGTGAGACTAGAAAATCTGAAAAACAAATACATGAAGTACCGAAGTTGTCTGAGTGTAATTAAGATTTTCAAGAACTGTGTCTTTGGTGGTCCTTCAACACATTCGGCATGAGAGGAATATGGGTCTTATAAAGAGAATCCAACAACATTCTAAGTGGCATCAGATTTACATCTAAAAGGGACACTCAGGTTTCCAGGTCGCCCAGCTGTGCCTCTGACTGGGTGTTTTCTGCCGTCCTTGACTCCACACATTGAGAGAGCCACTTAGATCAGTGGCCCATTCCCTTTTGTTTCTGGTTCCTGAGAGATTGTTTTATATCCCATTTGTTCCTTAGTGGTTGGTCAGTGCTATTCTCAAGTCTTGATAAGCACTTTGGATTTAGTACCTAGTCATGTGGACTAAGAAAAGAAAGAAACGGTGTATGCAGGGAAGGCTGTCTGGGACCTGGCCTGTTACGGTTATTGATGTATCTAGAGATACCAAATTCTAAACGTGATTGAAAAATGTTAAGCATTGCTTGTATAATTTGAATTAATGTGTTCTCTGTCAAAATGTATAAATGTTTGTATTAGCTATTACTACAGTTATGATCTGTGGGTGTATGATAACCTGTTAACATTGCCATCCAGGGTTGGGCACCATGGTAAAACACTTGAACTAGATGGTTCTTTATAAGATTTCATTTTTAAAAAATTATAGACAGTTCTGTTGCTTAGATGCTTCTAGTACTTAGACTTTGGGGTAAACAGTCTGCATTTTGTTTGAATAGTCATCCTTGAGCCAGGATAGTCACTGATGAATTAAAGTAACCCTAAGAGTATTTTTATAAGCTATTTAATAATAGCTTTCAGGATTAGCTCTTTGAGCCAAAATCAAGCATGTGTTACAATTTAAACACATTTGTTATTCTGCGTAGTAATTTGTTATTTAGTGTGGTATTTCAAAATAATAGTTTTAGGGAATGGCCTGTCTTCATTATATAAATTTTTATGAATAAATGTTGGTGACAGTTGTTAAAATCAGAAATGTTTACATAAGTTTCTCAGTATTAAAATTCCAAGTAAATATTACAGTTATAAAATGTGTACATAACTGAGGTGGAGATTCACCTCATATGTTTGTTATGGTGCTCTAGGACTCCTCAAACCATTAAAACCTGCCCTTCCTGTGGTCATTAGCTGTAGCCCTAAGCTGCTGGGGCCTCCCCGACCCAAGACCATCCTTTTCTAGCTCGATGTCTGGCACGGTGGAGCACCTTGCAGAACCTTGGTCCACAATGTGCTTTACTGACTTAAATATATTGGAAGACATCCTGTCTGTGTTTTCCCTATCTTAGGAAACTAAGTCATTTACATCATGATTTTACTTTACCTTAATTTAATATTTAGATTCTTTCAGGACCTAAATATTACAAGATTGTCTTTTCTCTGTTTTCATTTCCACTGCTTAGTTGTAATTTGAAAATCCCTACTTTAGAAGACTTGGGAAAGGCTGGAGAGGCTGTGAGGAGGGTTTTAATGAAGAGGCCAACTGGGCCCCAGGCATGAGTCTAATAGCAGACTAGAGCTGGAGTCAGGTGAGTGGGGATTTGTGGACTGCTGGGGCCAGCAACTGTTCCTGAATTGTGATTTGCCTGCATCGTCTCCAGCAGCCAGCAGAACCTGGGCTACTATAGAGCTGCCAGGGCTGTGTGCACACCGGGGTATTAAAACAAACAATGGTAAGCATAATAGGGTTTGGGTTGAAAGCCAGACATTAACTCACAGAATCCAGCGAGAAGAGGCCACATGGAAGGAGCCAAAGGCTGGGAAGAGGCCACATGGAAGGAGCCAAAGGCTGGCTTCAGCACCAGAGGTCACTGATCCTGCATTGAAGAGTGGCTTTCAAAGTTCCAAATGCTGGTTACCTGTAACAGGAGATGCACTCACATGGGCTTAGATAATGGGGGGTGGGGTGGAGGGTGTGTCATAGGTGACACCTCCATCCTTAGATTACCACTGTATGTCTACATAAAGAGTAATCACACTGTCCTTGTCTCTGAAGAGCAGTGCACTTAGAAGCCTCAGGTAGCCTTTTTTGCATATGACCCAGTGTGGATTGTGTTTCCATTTGGGAACCAACAGAAGTTGGTAAAGTAACATCCCTGATTAAACAAAAGCTAGGATAGTTCGCTCACATTTTTTTGATCCTAGACTGTACCTCATTATGGTATAGCACTGATAGGTATGTCCTGGTTTCTGAGAGGCACAATAAGAGCAACAGAAATGTTCCCCAAGGGAACAAAAGGCCCAAAGGACTAAATGGTGGCTGTCATTTCTAAAATTCTTTATATAGAGTATCTCTACAGGTTCTAAGAGTATCACTATACAGGTTCTAAATTTGAGCAGAAGACTAGCCCTATTTTGTCCATATTTGCATGTTTCTTTTTGAGTTTGGTACAGGTTGACATCAGTAATTCAGATGATTAAATAGTAATTGCCCAGCATCATATTCCTATTTAAATATATATATATTGAGTCTAAGTCTAATTTACTGGAAATGATACCCAAAATACTGTCACTGGAGAAGATAACCCTGTCTTGAGAGTCAGTGACACAGTTCTAGATCACAGGGCACTAAAAAAATATACCCCAGTGATAGTGCTTAAACTTTTATTGGGGCTTTGTGAAGACTTCAGTGAAACTAAATAGGCCATGAATATTGATTTTACTAAGTACAATGATAGAAATGTAATTATGTAGAACATTCTTATTTTTAGGAATTGCATGTTGAGTATGGGTGGAGTGTCGATGTCTGCACCTTATTTTCAAATGCTTCAATTATAGATAACCACCTTTATGTAGAAATAAAGAGTAATGTGGAAAAGGGTAACAATTGTTAGACCTAAGTATTCTCTGTATGGGTATACATATGTCTCAGTATCTTGGTATCTTGAAATATTTCATGAAAATTGGGTTTCACAAAGCTAGATTTTCCATTTAAATCATTGGGGAGCACATGGGTCTTTTAGGCAGAGTTTCTCCAAATACAACCTCGACTGTTGACACGTTACAGGATCACCAAAAAGAATGGCACCAGTGGCCAAAAAGTATGGGAAAAGAAACTTCGGGTATCAGGAAAATACAAATGAGAAGCACACCCACCTTACTAGCATGACTGAACATTGATGGGAGGAGGGTGAGCTGCTGAGTGTGTGCACAGTGTAGAGGTGTAAAATGATAAGTTACATAGATGTGCAAGCAGCAGACAAAAAGGCAACACCAAGTGCTGTTGCAGATAAGAACTAGAACTCTTGTTTTATTGGTGTAAAATTGTGCAACAGTTACTGTGGAGAACAGTGGTCGTTAACCCATGAATTGAACAAGCTCCTCACCATACAACTCAGAGCAATTCTAGGTACCGAAGGAAGAGAAGTGAAAAACAATGTCCACACAGAGACCTGTTCTCAAAATGTTTGTAACAAAAGAATAATAACTTCATGGCAGCTAGTTTAATAGCCCTCGAACTGGAGACAACACATCACCAACTAGAGAAAAAAAATGAATTATGGTATGTCCCTCAAAGGAGGAACTGAAAGGTGCAGCAATGTGGAGAAGCCTTTAAGATGTAATGCTGAGTTTAAAAAAAAAAAAAAGCCCGACATGAGTCAATACTAAGCGCTTCTTACTTGAACTCTTAAAGAGAGCTCAATTTAGCCAATAGGGACAACACCTATCTGCCTCGGGTTGGAGGTTGAGGACAAGGGGGCAAGACTGCAAAAGGACATGAGGGAACGAACTTTCTGGAGTGTTGGAACTACTCCTTATCTGAGCTGGCAGTGTTTTACATGGATGTTTGCCCTTGTGAAAGACTCAGATGCGTACAAATTAGGCCTCAGTAAAGCTGATTTAAAAGATAACCTTTTTTCCCTGAGGACAATGGGGACCTTTTAATCAGCCATCTGCTTCATAATAACAAGGGAAGTCGGTTATGTGACCTGGGGGCCATATTGGCATGGGGAAGGGGTGAGTGGGTGTGCTTAACACAGGTGGCAGTGGCTGGAGGTATTGCTCAGGGCTCTGCTGTGTCAGTGACTGGTCTCCAAAGCTCCATGAGACAGGCCAGTGCTGGTGGCAACTTTCTTAGATGTGAATCTCAAACAGCAGCAGCTGGCATTGCCTGGTGGGAAAGGAGACTTGGGAAAATTACTCAGAAATTCCAGGCAGACCAACCTATTATGTAATTTTGCCAGCATTTGCTTTTTGGAAGGGGAAAAATGGCTCTGGAGGCGAGGCTAAAACTTGTGAGAATACACCTCAGTGGAGGAAATAAAGGCTGTGAGAAAAGGAGCAATTTGTGAAGTGTAGTTCTCAAGCCAGGCAGCTCATCAGAATCTTGTGGACCTTTCAAAAAGTTCAGTTTTTTTGTCAAAATAGTACACTGAAAAAAATATGAATATGGTTTTAAGTACTAAAGGATTTTTTCCCTTAATCTTATGAGTAGAGCTCAGTGAATTTATATATATAAATACATATAAATATATTAAATATATATATTTATAGATATATATAAATATATATTTATAGATATATATAAATATATATTTATAGATATACATAAGTCCCATCCAGAGCAAGACCTAGACCATTTCCAGCATTCTGGAATGTTCCCTAGTGCCCTTATCCAACTAATGCTCTCTCCCCAAGACAATCATCAGTCTATCACTAACTAGTTTTAGACAACTGCTTGAAATTATTTTCGCCATTTCTTCTAGTGTCTTCTAATTTCTAAATTCTGCTCTTACATTGCTTATACTAATTGGTTTGCCAGCTTTGGACGTTAACAGGTAGTTTGCTAGTAAGGCACATCAGAATCTCATTCTCTTATCCCCCATCTTCGCCACTACATTTCCAGGCCCCCAAAACTCACCTGAGATTATGATCCTGGGCATCTGGGCAGGTGCTGACCACTGGTATCTTTCAGTTTCCACGGGTGGTTTTAAGTGGCACCCCTGCAGGGGCATCCCCAACTTGGGGTACTTGGTCTTGGAACTAGAAGAAACCAGAGGGCTGCTGATGTTAAACTGGCCTGACCTTCAGATGCAGGGCATCTGCAAAAAAGGGCTTTGAAACGGTTAAAAATGGACATGGTATCAAGTGCTGGGATTCATTTGTAGGTAGAGTAAGAAAGCCATGAGGAGCACCAAAACGTTTCTTAGAATTTTCTGGCTTGAATAGTGCACTCTTTAGGACTTGGATCTAAAAGTTTGGGTTTGCCCTTAACAGAGGTCAGATGTGGCCATGGTTTGATCAGAAACAAAACCAACTGTGATCAGTTCATCCATCCTTCCCTCCACTAGGGACATTAGGGTGGTTCTAGTACCTGCAAGCCACCCTTTCTCTGGGCTGGAGTGGGAGCTGCCAGGCATCTGCACGACACCTATTGGCATGGGGCCAGGACTGTGTTGGGCTTCTGAGCCTCCCTGCTCAGGTCTTGCCATTCAGAACAGACTTGCACCTGTTTTTTTAAAAAATTTATAAAACCATTTTGCCAATCTACTTACAAATGGAAGATGATACTCTCCCATTTGTCCCCCCAGGAGAGCGGTTGGGAACTCAGGGTAGTGCCAGGGGATGCTGGTGGGGTGGCAAGCCCTTGTGGTAGGGAACTGGGGTTAGGGGAAGACAGCTCGGAATCTGCCACTTAGCAGTGATCTTGACCATTAGTAACAAGGGGGTCCTAATGTGACATTCACCAAGGGGTCTCAACAGGCTACAGTGCTGAGTGCTTTGTGCGCATTTAACCTTCACAACCACCACCTAAAACCAGATGCCCTCCCCTTCTCAGGTGTGGCCCATGAGCTTTAAAGAGAAAAGGGTGCCCAGCACTCACCACAGGACCCAGAGGACTCAGATCCAGTTTGATTCCAGCACCTGCAACTCCTTTTTGAGCTTATTCAAACCAGTAGGAGGTAGAGGTGCCTAAAACATTAGAGCAACTACCTGTTATTTTTAAAATATTAGCTTTATTGAAGTATAGTTGGTATAATTCAGCAATTTTCAATCTCTGTGTTCTGACAAATACATCTCGTGTGACCACCACCACAATCGTGATGCAGAACAGACCCACCTGCCAACCATTTCATCACTCAATCCCCAGCTTCCGGCCCAGCAGCAGCGGGTCCTGTCTGTCCCTTGTCTTTTCCAGAAGTTGATATAAATGGAACTGTCAGTGCAGGAGAGCCATCTATGTTGTGTTTCAGTAATTCTTTCCTTTTGATGTCTGAGTAGACTCCAGTGTGAGGCTGTACCAGCTTGAGTCGCCGTTGTGTGTTTATTTTCTTTTTGTGTTTCTCAGATGAAATGTCTATTCAACCCTCCTTCAGGGCCTGTATGCTTAACTCCATCGTGCAAATTGATTTTCTTTGAGGCTCGCTTGTGAAGTGGGGATAAGAGCACATGCTTCTCAGACCCCTGCTGTCTCCCCTTTACCCTGTCCTGTTGAGGGAGCTCGCCCTCTGCACACTGAGGCTGGGTTGCAGTTCCATGTTAGTAACAGTGGGACCCATTCCCACCGCCGGTGTGGTCCAGAGCGTGCACTGCACCTCCGAGGCCTCAAAGCCACCTGTGATGAGGCATTTCCAGCCTGGCCCATTTGTTCCCTTGAATGCAGGCATGGGCGCTGAGCTGCTGGTTGCATTTGTTCTTGAGGAGCTGACCCAGACCTCGAGGAGGAGCGGCATGTGAGAGAAGCTGGACCCTCCTGAGATCCTTCAGGAGCCTCTAAACCAACCAGTCCACTCCCCTTTCTGCTTAGGTTATTGGGGCTTGGTGACTTCTAGCCCAGCGCTCACACTAACCCACTAACTTGTTGGGCTGCTGTTGGTGTCGATGCAGACGCATGGCCATTGCTCAGGCGCGGAGCCCGGAGCATAAGCAGCTGACCAAGGTGGTAGTGTGGGACCACACGGCCACCTCCCGACGGGGATGCCAAACACTGAACCCTGATGCATGCACCTGGGATGCAAGCACCTGAGTCCCCAGTTCACCTGCACTGAGCAAGAAGGGCTGTGGGCTCTGGGCTTGCTGCTCTCCAAAGTGGAAGTTGTCACTGCTGGTCACAGCCTTTACCTGGCCAAGGCTCCAGATGCCCCTTTAAGGACCCTGGAGGCCTGGGTCCAGGGGTGAAGCTGTCCCAGCTCTCAACCTGGCCTCCAAGGATAGGGGTGGGGCCTGCATACCCCTAACAGGCTCAGGATGGAAGGAACACCAATCACTAGGTGCCCTTGACACAGACCCAGGGCCTCGAAGAGGCACAGTCAAAAGCCACAAGTTTGCCTCCCTGCAGGCCTGCGCAGTGGAGATCCGGCTGGTCCTCGTCTTCCTCTGGGAATCTGGGGAAGGGGAGAGTGGATGCTCAGAATGATGGCTCCTCCCTACCTGTGTGTGGGCTGCCTCTAGCACAGGACCCCCAAGTCACCTCCCTGGAAGGGGCCCCAGGGCAGGGTCAGGAGACTGCCCCCTCCCAGTGCACCAGCTGTGTGGTGCTGGGCCAACCCCCAAAGCTCTGAGCCACACACCTTAGTCTACACAGAGGGCAGCGATCCTGCTTGGGTGCACACTGAAGGACGCCATCAAGGGATGGGCATGGGAACTAAACAAAAACCAACTCTGGCCACCTGAGTCTACCGGGAAGGGCTCTAGGTCACAGATGGGCCAGGGGGCTGAATCTGTGGGTAGATGGAGGGTCCAGTCAGCCATGGGCGAGGAAGTGGTGGCAGAGGAGGGCGAGGCTCCATCCCCCTTTGGGGTCCCTTGTGATGTCACTGGTGATTCAAGAGTTCGTGTCTTGGGGACAAAAGAGGCTGCCCACCCAAGCCCAGGGTCACTCACAGCTGGTGTGGCAGGGGGGCCCCATTGGTCCAGTGCCAGCCCTGGGAGCCTCGCCGTGCCCCTACCCAGGAATACTTGGTGACTGGATATCTGCTCAGGAAGTCCTGATGGAGAAAAACAGCACGAGTCACTCCTGTGGACACTGGTGAGCTCAGAAGGGGCTTCTGTCCTCCAAGGGTCTGCAGGTTCCAGGCCAGTCAAGCCAGAGCTACAGATCAGCTCATCCAAATGCTCTCCCCAAACACCAGCAGCTTGAAAGCCACCGCAGGCTTGCTGGCTGCCAGGCGCTGTGCCAAACGCCAATCACCCAAGCGAGGTGCAAGTATTAAGGGGAACGGCGCAGCAGACCTCGCCTGCCTCGCCTGCTGCTCCCCTCAGCAGTGTATTTCAGCCAATCTGCCTGTTCTGCTCTGCACTCTGTCTCTGGTGAATCCTCTCACCTCCCTGTACTCTGGCCTGTACCCCAGCTCTTGTATGCATAAATAAATAAATCTTTAAAAAGAAAAAGAAGTATTAAGGGGAGAAGCTAAGAGGAGAGGAAGAGATATGCAAAGCTGGGGGCCACAAAGCACATCCAGATAATAGCACATGGCAGGCCAGCAGGAGGTGAGTGTTAGGTGTGATTAGGCTGCAGGGGCACCCTGGGAGTAGGTGGCAATGGAATTGCAACTAGACCACAAATTACACTGCATCCACTCAGTGCAATATTATTAAAGCCATTTTAGCATACCAGGGAGCAGGTGGCACAGGGATTAAAGTCTCAGTGCTATTGAGCTATCACCAGTCACTGCAACATGAGTTCGATCCCTGGCCAGGGAGCTGACCCACATGGTGCAGCAGACCTCTCCTGTCTCACTGCTGCTCCATTCAGCAGTGTATTGCAGTAGATCCACCTGTTCTGCTCCCACTCTGTTGCTAGTGAAGTCTCTTATCCCCCATACCTCTGGCCTACACCCCATTCTTGCATGCATAAATAAACAAATCTTTTTTAAAAAGAATACCAGGGAACAACATGGAGAGAAGTTCTAGTACATGAAGGGTAAATTAAAACTGGCAAGATTCTATAATAAATCTAGTGTATAAGCATGGATACACATGGATGCATATACCAGAACAGCAAAAACAATTATGTTGGAAAGCTGTCACGGTTGACTTTTTCCTTTTAAATATTTGTACCCAACATCTTATTGTTTTCAGCAATGAATCAACGTTAAAAGTTGCATTCAAAAAAATGTCAATTTGGAAAAAGATGTTTCCACATCACAAGTCCCAGTGGGTGTGGGGGTGGGGGCAGTCCAGTCTTTCCAGAACGTAATTTGGTGTTAACTAGAGCAGCAACTCCATTTCTATCACTTGAATGGGTGATTGCACTTTGGGAAATAATCCAAAAAATAAAGAGAAGAAATGAACTTACCCAAAGATAACACTGTGTTATTTATAACAACAACAAAAAAACCTATCCAAATGCTTAGCAATTGAGAGATAATGAGACAAATTATGGGCTATCGACATGATGGAGTATTACAGTGCTGTTCAAGATGACAAGGACATAGAAAATAGAATTCCACAAGAAAATGTAAATAGAGACTCATACCAAGTGACAAGACCAGACCTCACCAGCAACCCCATGTGGCTCACAAACCCAAAAAAACCACATCTGCTTGAATGCAGACTAGGAGTGAGTGAACCCACTTGAATTTAATATGGGTCATTTCTTCCTGGAGAAAGACCAAACCTCTCTGACTCTATGAACTGGAAAAGAAGTGGCGACAGTCCCTGTTTCAGAAAACTCCTGCTGTCCTCAGGCCTCACTGCCCATGGGTTTCTCCTGGGCTGCTGTAACCTCTATAGTCAGAGCTTGGCCGCAGCTGGCCTGCTTGTCCTTCTCCTGAGAAGCAGGTGGACAGGGGCTGTCCCATTCATTGATGGCCTTGTGAGCCTGGCACCCAGCAGACCAGCTTGATAAAACCACTCCTCTGTGTTCCTGACAGTAACCGAAAGGGTCACAGGAAACATGCTGCTGGGTGCCCCAGAGGCATCAGCTCCAGCCACCTCCCCTCAAGGAGACCAGTTGGTCGATAGCTGAGAGAAGCCAGGAGCAACTTTGGCTACAGGATGCTGAAGGTTGGTCACTTCACCCAGTCTGGCCAATCTGAAATCCCAAAAAGGAACAAGGCCGCGTGGGCAGCAAGTCACCCCAGCCTCACCTGACTGCTCACTCCTGCTCCCTGGACTCAGCGCTTCCTGGCAGTCAGCTGCCTGTTGTGAATTTCTTAAGACGCAGGGATGGGGTCAGGGCTCCACAGAGAGGGCAGCTCTGGGGTCAGGTCAGCCCACATTCAAATTCTGGATCTGTGACTTTAAGCTACGTGACCTCACCCTCCAGAGCTTCAGTATGTCCTATGAAATGGGGTCACATCCTGAGACAATACGGAGAAAGGCAAGGAGCCAGCACACGCTCATTAAACACGTCCTGTGCTGAGGAGTCCCAGTCTATGGGGTGCCCTGCAAAGCTATGTGCCCGGCCACGACACGCTGGGCTTGTCACGAGGAATTCACACTTTGTGAATGGAATGTGACTACACTGGGTGCTTTTGACAAGTCCAAGAGGCCCCTGCCCTTCTGTCCTAGGGCTAGGCCACCTGGCTCCCCTCCCTGCCATAGCCTGTCCCCCCACTCTGCCATTCTTCTCTGTCCCTTTTGTTCCCTGCAACTCAGACTCAACTAGCCTGTTCCCATTGTTAGCTGAAGTCATGCTGTAGGGAAAGCACTGCCCAAGTTACAAGTTCCAGAAACTTCTGAGCAATTAATGGCTCAAAGGCCATTGCCACGATGGCCCAGCAGTCAGTGCTTCTCCAGCTTTGCACCAGTGGAGGCAGGCAACTTGATCCTCGGCAGAATTTACTTGTAGCCTCATGGGTTACATTTTAAAAGAAATTATTTTCGGCCTCCCTGGTGGCGCAGAGGGTTGAGCACTGCAATGTGAAGCATCTACGGCACAGCAGCACGAGTTCAATCCCCGGCCACGGAGGGGACCCACATGGTGCAGCGGACCTCTCCAGCCTCCCTCACTGCTCCCCTCAGCAGTGTATTTCAGTCAGTCTGCCTGTTCTGCTCTGCACTCTGTCTCTGGTGAATCCTCTCACCTCCCTGTACTCTGGCCTGTACCCCAGCTCTTGTATGCATAAATAAATAAATCTTTAAAAAAATAAAATTATTTTCTATGTCACCATGGACTTTTGCAGTTGGGGTCAAATATACATGTTGTAAAATGTACCGTTTTTAGGTGTTTTTAACGTGTGAAGGTCCAGGGCCTTAAAGATGTTCACACTGTTAAACCAGCGCCACCATCCACAGCCATAACTTTCAGCTGAAACTAGTGCTCCTTAAACAGCACCCCACCCTCCTCCCTCAGCTTGCCCTTCCACTTCCTTTCCATCTGTATACATTTCTGCTTTAACAGTTAAGTGTTTCAAATGACCTGATGTTCTTAATCCTGTGATAAATCCTACATGTATTTGTTTTAGTTTTTCCGCAGGCAAGTTAGACCTGACAGTCCGAGTGCATGTTTAAGGGACCTCCTCTCTCCACCCTGCCTGACAAGGCTGCCCTTAAGCCAAGGAGAGCGGACTGGAAGAGGATGGCATAGTGGCCCTTAAACCCTTCCGACCACAAGCAGAGCCAGCTCTTGGGAAAGATGAATCACGTTACTCAGGGAGTGTGCACTCCCTGGCACTTTGGCACAGCCCTGGAGGGTTGTTGGGGGTCTAGTTTTTGCCAGTCTTGGCTGCTCCCCAACCCTGGCATCTCCTGGAGCTTCTGGTCTGTGTCCAGAACTCAGTACATTCCAGGACTACTCAGTCATCATATTTGGATTTTAACTGCCTGAGATTCAAATCTTAGCTCTGGTCTTTTCACAGGGAACCTTTTGGCTGCTCCTCTTTTGGAAGGAGAGTATCCAGACTCTGTGATGTGTTCTCTGCATGGTTTGTTGTGTTTCAAATGACTGATTCTGTATGCTTGCTTTTTAAAAATAATATTTGGGTCTCCCTGGCAGTGCATAGGGTTAAAACACCGCAATATGAAGCATCTGTAGCACAGCAGCGTGAGTTCGATCTCTGGCCAGGGAGGGGACCCACATGGTGCTGCAGACCTTTCCTGTCTCCCTGCTGCTCCCCTCAGCAGTGTATTTCAGTAGATCTGCCTGTTCTGCTCTCCACTCTGTCTCTGGTGAATCCTCTCACCTCCCACAGCTCTGGCCTGTACCCTAGCTCTTGCATAAATAAATAAATATTAAAAAAAAAAAGAATTCTTGATCTCATGTTCCATCTGCTATCTGCATAGCTTGATCCATCTCCCCTTTTGGGGACCTACCAGCCACAGGAGTCTTTCTGTTCAGCCAGGCCCAGGTCACTCTGGGCATAACCTGGCAGACAGCAGGTGCAGCAGACCCCCTCCCCGCCCCCAGCTTTCTCCTGTGCTTGCTGTACTCAGTGGGTGTGTTTCAGGATGTGAGAATATGTTGCTGGACTGCTAAGTCCTCCCCGAGGGCCCCCTCCTGCTTTCAGGCACTAGCTAGAGACCACTGGTTCCCTCAGACCTTCATTTTGCGAAGCAACCAGATGTCATTTGGTAAAGAGCCTGAGACAATTTCTCTGTCCACTTATAATAACTGGCCAGGCCCCAGGCAGATACAGTCATATACTGACCTCTTGCTTTCACGGGCTAACAGTCCTCTAGCATTTCCCTTCCAAGCCTAGAGCAACATCACATACAGAACATTTAAAAATTTAAAAAGCTTTAGGGAAGGAATAAAAGGCATAACTTGCCTCCCAGTGATAACCATTATTAAAATATTATAACTAATTTTTTTGGCATGTAGTCAAAAATAGAAAAAGTAGACCTAAAATAGGTCCTTCCTGCCAGGCTCCCCATGCAGACTTAATATTGATTGCAGTTTTAACCTCTCACAAAAGAGTAATCCTGGGCCTCCAGGGTCGTGCAGGGGTTAGTCTCAGTGTTATCGAGATATCTCCAGCCACGGTGGCATGAGTTCCATCCCCGGCCAGGGAGCTGACCCACATGGCACAGCAGACCTCTCCTGTCTCGCCTGCAGTTCCTCTCAGCAGTGTCAGTAGATCTGCCTGTTCTGCTCCCCACTGTCTCTGGGGAATCCTCTCACTACACTCCAGTTCTTGTATGCATAAATATTTTTTTTTAAAGAGCAATCCTAAATCAATCAATCTGGAGTTTCCTAATCAGCACCAATGAGGTCATCTGCGGGATAAGAACCCCCCATCCTTCCTCTGAAGGAAAGCTATTTTACCTGAAATCTTTTCTTTGACTAGTAACCTTGTCCCACCCTCTATGAGGACATTCTACTTTGTGTGAGCTCTGGTAGTAGCTAAATGGGACGCTGCCTGACTCATGAATCATCTAATAAAGCTAATTATATGTCTAAATTTGTGAATTTTGTTTTTAAGATTTTTATTTATTTATACAAGAACTGGGGTACAGGTCAGGGTCTGTGGGGGTGGGTAAAAGGCTTCATCAGAGACAGAGTGGGGAGCAGAACAGGCAGATCACTGAAGTACACTGCTGAGGGGAGCATCAGGCAGGACAGGAGCGGTCTGCTGGCCAGCTCCCTGGCTTGGGGTCAAACCCCGGCTGCAGTGGCTGACAACAGCTTGACAGCACTGGCACTCAACCCCTGCACCACCAAGGAGGCCCTTTTCCATTTCCCATGTTTTTGAGAAATAAGTTTTATTCCTGATAATAATCCATATTCACAGTGAAACATTCTCTCCAGCAGATTCTTACATCTTTTTCCATAGAACTCTCCCAGAGAAAAGAATAACATAGAAATTGCCCTTCACATTGTGTGGGACAGAATACCTTTGATTTCAAGACTGGACAGGAACAGTCATACATGTGAAATCTTAAGTAAAAGTTAGTAAGTCCAATCTAGAAGTGTTTTGGGAAGAAAAAAAGTAAACTACTACAGGAGGCCAAGGATTAAAAAAAATCAATATAACTCACAAGAAGAGATTAGAGGAGGAAACAAGACAGTTCATCATCACAATGTGCATTAAAAAAGCATTCAAAGAAAGTAAACTCATTCATGTTTTGAGCTCTTACCAAAATGGATGGAAACTTCCTTCAGTGATGATTGGAGGGAGACCGGGAAGCAGGAGATTATACAAGAATGGGATGCAATAACAGCAGATGAGAAATGTCAACAAAATTTTGGAAACTGGACAACTTTAACTGACTTAGCACACTCATGAAAGCTCAATGGTTTTCCACAGGTGGAGTAGAAGGAAGCTGAGAAATGAAACACACCAGTTTGTATTAAGAAGTCCCTAATATTGGGGCCTCCATGGTGGCGCAGTGGGTTAAGCAGTGCACTATGAAGCAGACCGCAGCCACGAGTTCGATCCCTGCTGCCAGCCCGGGAGGGGACCCACATGGTGCAGCAGACCTCTCCTGCCTCGCCCACTGCTGCCCTCAGCAGTGTGTTTCAGTCCATCTGCCTGTTCTACTCCCCACTCTGTCTGGTGAATACTCTCACCTCCCATGACTCTGGCCTGTACCCCAGCTCTTGTATGCATAAATAAATACATCTTTAAAAAAAGAAAACGATGTCCCTAATATTGAAAGACTTAAATATTAGTGCAAGAGGTCCCTCTGAAGACCAAAGTACAGGGACAAGAGCCTAAAAAAGGAGAACAGGGGCATTCCCAGTAGCTCAGGGGTTATAGTCTCAGGCTATCAAGCTATCACCAGCCACTTCTGCAAGAGTTTGATCCCCAGGCCTGGGAGCTGACCCACATGGCACAGCAGACCTCTCCTGTCTCACCTGCTGCTCCCCTCAGCAGTGTGTTTCAGTCGATCTGCCTGTTCTGCTCCGCACTGTCTCTGATTAATCCTCTCACCCCCACACCACTGGCCTACACCCAAGTCCTTGTATGCAAAGTAAATAAAATCTTTAAAAAGGGAGAACTGGTTGGAAATCTATAAACAACCCCCTTTCCCAAAGTCCACCTCCTAAGCCGCCAGGAGACTAGCAGAATACTAGGGAGATTAGCCATAGGGGACCTGGGGATCCAGAACGGGTTTTACTGAGGGTTGAAGAAATTAAAAAGGAAGAGCTATGTTCTTGCAGGTGAAACATTGCCTCTCTCCTCCTCTTCACTGTTCCTGGAATGCTGACAGCTTAGCATTTACTAAGAAAAGGGATGAGTCTTTACCTGATTTCTCCATTGCAAAGCCTGCCTCTACAAAAGGTCCTATCATTTACTCACCCCCTTCAAAATCTCTGACACAGAGCTTCCAATCAGTTTTTTTCTCTTAACTACAAGAGTTAAGGACCAACAGAAACTTTCTGGGGTGGGAAGAAATGAGCCATAAAAAATCAGAGTATCAGCTTATTAATACCAAGATTCAACACAGGAAAATAATGAAGCAAAGCCTAGAAATTCTGGTCTGGAGAGATTGTTTCCAACCTACAGTTCTATACACAGCCTTCCTATCAATCAATAAGAGATTAGAACAAAAGAATCTTCGGCCACAAAAAAGATCTGAAAAGATTTACCTCTCATGTATTTTTTTTCTCCAGGAAGTTTATAAGGATGTGTTCCACCAAGAAAACATGGATCTAGGAAACAGGGAATCCCACACAGGAAAGAGGCAAAGGTGCACAGAGGGCGGAGGTAAATGGAAGCCTCAAGAGAGGAGTGTGCAATATGCCTACTGAGGAACCAGGGTGGAGCAGAGCAGAGCAAAGAGGACTCCTGGAGCTACTGTGCCCTGTCTCCCAGACCTCTATTTAGTTGCCTTTAAAGGTCACATGCAACCTTCAGGTTACTTGCTTGTAGCATATATTCTCAAAACACAGGTGTCTTCGTTGTGTCAAGATGGAGTCTGTGCTCACCCTGGCTCCCCAGCACCAAATGCAGAGTAGGTGCCTCATACATGTTTATTAATAATGCACTGACTGAAGGGATGCTGCCATTGCATGCACATCAGAACAACTGATGTCAATTCTTGAAAACTGCCCGAAATTAGCTAAGATGATGCCAAGGGCTAGATCCAGCTTCAGGTCTTTTTATATAGTCTCTCCCAGACTCATGGATGGGATTACTATTCAGCAACTATTCACTCCTCTCCCTCTCCCCTGGGGATTTACTTCCCTGTCCCTTTGATATCATCTTTGACTGTGCTATTTGCTTTGTCCAGTCAGTGCTAGCAGGTATGACATCAGCAGAGATCTTAGATGGTGCTATGTCCTTGCCTTCTGCCATTTTTCCTATGAAGAATTTGTCCCAGGAAGAATGAAGAGATGCACAGAGACCCGGAAGTCTTGAGCCAAGACAAGATTAGCAGCCTCTCCCCACCAACACCAAGGATCAAGAAAGAAATGCATTTTGGTTTAAGTCACTGACTTCGGGGTGATTATTACCCAGCATTACTAGACCAGCACCTTTGGTATACCCACTTAAATGCTACCAGAGAGCACGCATGTCTCCCCCACAGACCTGCCGGCATTGCTGGACCCCCAGATCACTTCTAAGTACTTGACCACTGGGCTGGGTGGGAGCATCCCTCCTCCAGCCTTCCCAGCTCCACAGTGTCTCGGTATTCCCCCGTGTCACTTTATTAACCAGGCCTTGGTGACTTTTCCTGTAATGCAGAGTTGGACGAGATCCTGTGGTTTCCTTCCACCACAGGATCTGCAACCTGTAGTGCTCGCCCCATCCGCATCCCCCTTCTCACCTGGGTGTGGCTCAGCAGGGGGAGGGTGGCTTGGTGGGCTGAGCAAAAGGCTTGGCTGGCCTCCCAGGCCTGTGCTTCAGTGGAAAGGTAGTAGCAGTGCTCCTCAGACCACATCCAGCCCCTGGGGCATGGCTGGCAGCTGGCCCCTGCAAGCACAGAGACCCAGTGAGCTACAGAGCAGACTGTCAGGAGCATGAACGTACATTAGACACCCAGACCAGACTACTGCCTTGACCTCGGAGGTAGCCAACCCAGAGGTATGGAACTGGAGAGCAGAGAAGGCACTTGTGTGTGTGGAGGGGGGAGGGCAGGGCTCCAAGAAGGCTGTACTTTGGAAAGTGCATGAAGCCCCAGGGGGGGCTGGTGTCCAGCTGTGGTCAGCATGCGGGCTGTATCTGAAGCAGGGAGGAGCTCCCTTTTTTCTTATCTTTGTTCTAGCATCTCCAGTCTTGGTGCTACTCAAGTGGGAGTCTTTTTCTAATTCTCACAAGTTCAAGAGGATGCCATAAAGATGGACAGCCTGGTGATGCAGCAGAGGAGGGGCTGGGAGGAGCCACCATACCTGCTCTGGAGGCCAGGGCCACAATGGCCACTGCGGACACGGCCAGGAGCACAGCCACGATTGCCAGGGCCCACTGCAGGGACCTCAGGTACACAGGTAGCCCTGGTGAGGGGGAGCAAGCAGAGACACGGTGAGGAGACCATTCAATGGTGCCCAGCACAGAGGCACCCCAACTTGACCCCCAACATCACTCAACACCTGCCCCCTTGGCTGGGACACCAGGTGAATTGCCATGCTTGGAGCTTCTTTTTGGGAGAAAAACGGTAAGTAAATTTCCATTTCTTTCATAACTATAAGACGTAAGATTCTACTCAAGAAGGAGAACAAATAACTGGCAGACAGGCATCTGTGGAACAAATTAGACCAGGTTTTAGTGCAGCCAGGCCCCTGCACTAAGGAGCTCACAGGAGAGGAAGGGCCCAGGAGGTGAAACTGCCCAGGAGACAAATGAGGGCTACATTGGAGTTTGACAGATGTGGGTTCAAGACCCCACCTGGGCCTCTCCAGCGTCCTGTGATCTTTTCTTCTCATCACAGGACTCACATCTGCCCCTTCCATCCCCCAGGTTGCTGGTGGATCAGGGCGCCTTGCAGGCTGCAGGGCAGGAGACAGCTGTGAGTTGTCAGCCACTCCCAACCCAGGAGCCAAGAGGGCCGAATGAGGCTGCAGGAGGGAAGGGACTTCAGAGGCAAGGGCAGAGGCTCCAAGATAGCACACTCAGATGCTACATCTTCCTGTTGAGAGTAACCAGAGAGGCCTGAGGGGAAAGCTTGAGGAATAAAGCTCAGTAAAGGCTTAACCACAGCCATTGAGAGGTATAAGCAGCTTTCAACCTGGAACCACCACCATGGCGGCAGCAGCGCTCCTGACGTGGGTCTCCGAGGAAAAGGTGAAATCAGTTAGAGCATGGTGAGCCCCCTCTCACGCTGATTCCTGGCTGTGGGGACCCTAGGGCCCACCCCAAACCCAGGGGTTTGAGGTTTGAGGCTCAGGAACACCATATAATCAAGTGGGAGGTGTCTAAGGACTCAATTATCCTATTCTCCAAAGCTTGAGAAAGGCAGGAGTAATTCTGTAGCAAATACTCTATTGTTTTGAAAAGACTAGTTTCCTTACAGAGAAAGCCACCTACCCATCCATAAATACACACATGCATGTATTACACACACACACACAGGCATTTCCAAGGCTTTTAATAAAACACCTTTTGAATGAATTCAATGTCAAAAGCACGGACATTTTGGAAGCTTCCATCTCTCCACTTGCATTGGAAAAAACACGCTTATAAGGGCTGGAGAGGAAAATGTGTTGCACTGATGTAGGAGAAGTTGACAGTCCCTCTGTGATCTTTTTTGGAATTTTTTTTTAAACACATAATCTACTTTTTTGGGTTGTTGTTAATCTACTTCTTTCTTAAAGGGCTTTGCCCCCAATTTTCATGGACTGGTAAGTGGATAGACAGTGTACTCAACCACAGAAAGGAATGTTGGGTGCTAGTGCAGGTCCCAACATGGATGAACCTTGAAAGTAATATGCTGGGCCTCCCTGGTGGCACAGTGGGTTAAGCAACACACTATGAAGCAGACCGCAGTCACTGCAGCACGAGTTCGATCCCTGCTGCCGGCCAGGGAGGGGACCCACATGGCGCGGCAG
>JAGFMF010011412.1:3317583-3356076 GCA_019455555.1 Galemys pyrenaicus
CTGTGGTGAATCCTCTCACCACCCCCAACACCTCTGGCCTGTACCCCAGTGCTTGTATGCATAAATAAATAAATCTTAAAAAAAAAAAAAAGAAAGTAATATGTTAAGTGAAAGAAGTTGTTCATGGACAGGACACACGTTATATGAGTCCATTTTATGAAATGCCAGAAAAGACAAACTTAGAAAATAGGTGAGCGGTGCCTGGGGCTAGGGGTGGGTTGGGTATGGGTGTGATAGTTAAGAGGTTCAGGGTTTCTTTTTCAGGTGATGAAAATATTCTAAGACTGATAGGGATAACAATTATATAATTTTGTGACTATACCAAAGACCATGAAATTGTATACTTTACAAGGGGCGATTTGAGTGGTATCTGAATTATATCTTAATAAAGTTATTACCAAAAGAAAAAAAGGGGGGGCATGAGATTTGAAATTTCTTGTAATAAAAGATACATAGAAACTAAGACTCTTAAAATAATAAAAGCAGAACTAAAAAGCCTGGCAAAGGAAAATAAATCCACCAATCACCTAGCAAAAATGTAATTATTGAGACTGAACACTGAACTCAGCTCTGGCCTTTTAGAAAACAAAACATTAAGGAAATCCAGGGGGTGTCAGAAAGCCTCACACCTTTCCCACTCAGGAGCCATCTGGCCTTTGCACATGGCCCCCTGCAGAGCCACCTGCTCCCCAACCTACTTCCAGGCAAAGAGGAAGCCCTACCCACTCCCTTTCAAAAGTAATCCTTAATTATACAAGTAACACAAATGCATTCTCCTTGAGGTTACAAACACACACACACACACACACACACACGAAACCGTCTTCTTCCCAGGTGTCCTCCCTAACCCCTCTTCTGGCCCTTCTTTCAATCTCATTCTCAGTGCCTGCAAGCCCACCCAGCCCCATTGCAGAGGGGCTTCCCACCAGAGAACCTCTGCCTAGCAATAACACATATCCCTTCTGCTCCGTTCTTTGGCTTCCATTCAGTTTCCTTTACAATCCTGGATTCACATCTCTGGCATAACATCCTTTAACTGCTCCTCCCATCTTAAATTTCCTACAATTTGACCCCTCAACTAAAAAGCCCTCCCCTTTCCCTCTACTCAAATCCATGCCAGGGATGGAGCCAGGTTTGTGGGACTTGAAGTGTAGGGCCCACTGGGGTGGCCATCTTAGAAAGTTAATGCACATTTCCAAACACAAACTCCTGCCAGTGAGAGGCTGCCTTGTTGTCCTGTCTTCAGGTAAATAACCTACTCTGCCACCCTCTGCTCCTCTGGCAGAGGCTGACCATGCTGGGCATGGCCCTGTTGCATTCCATTCCCACAGTCCCCCCTGCTCCATCCCAGGGTGCTCTAGCGTCATGAAGTTCTCCTGTACCCAGATTGAAGTCAGCTGCGGGGCAGTCACCCCTAGAAGACGGAAAAGGCAAGGACATGGGCCCTAGGGCCCCTAGAAAGACACACGGCCCTGCTGACTGAGACTTCAGACCACTGCAGAAAGACAAGAAATCGATGTAAAGTGTGGCAATGCATTTCTGCAGCAATAGAAACCTAACAAACACAACATCACATGTAAGATGAGCTCACACCAATTTCTGCGAAAGTTCCTGAGAGAACCGTACCCTTGGCAACCTGTGTCTTAAGAATCCCCAGCATGGAGGTCCTGGGAGCTGGGGACTGTCTAGTGGTCTGTCCTTCCTCTCAACAGGCCAGACTGTTGGCAGTTTGTCTGCTGGGCAGGCCTCTGGCCCCTGCTCCTCAAACTTCTGTTCCTGCTTCTGCCCCCTTTTCAGTTAGCAGGGCCTCCCGCCACCCCCAATTCCTATTCACCTTTCAAGGGTTAATTTCAGGAAGCTTTCCCTTGACCCCAAGTTCACCTACCACTCCCTCCTAGTTCCTCATCCAGAACTGTTTATAGCTTTTTCAGGGTTTTTCTTCTTTCCTGCCAATCACCTGGGCCACCCCCCAAACACAACACAAACAATACCCCACCCACATACCCTAGCAGTCAGCTCTGTCCTCTGCAGCATTACAGGATGAAGGAAGAGAGCCAGGCTGCCAGAGGTGGGTGCAGGGCAGGGTGGGGACTGAGGCCAGTGTGGAGACCAGAGTGGGGAGGCCTGTGTTCCTGCTTCGCTGCCTGCAGTCATATGACCCAGAGAGACTTCCCCGCACCTGGAATTCTTTCCACCTCTACTTCTCAAAGAAACTGAGCACATTTACCAGAACTTGACAAAGTTCTTGGGGCGGGATGCCGGGAGAATCTGGGTTTTATTCTCTTACCGCCAGCAATTTGCAACGACTTGGACTAGAATGCTACTTAATTCTAAGCCAGAGAGACCAGCTGGAGTTAGGGACATCGGGCTGGCTGTCTGGATGGTTGTCTCTGCTGCCCAGAGGCCCAGGGGCGGGGGTGTGGGGGACACTCACTCTCTCCTCCTCCACCCGGCAGTGCCGGCGGGTGTGCACTTACCTATGAGCTTTATCGCTCGGGGCAGTTTCGCGGCCGCGGCGTCCGTCTCCGCGCGCTGCAGCAGCACCGAAGCCTCCTTCTCCAGCCCCAGCTCTTTGCAGCGGCAGCGGCACAAGGGGGCACCCTGGGACGCCGCGAGCCCCTCGGTGGGGCTGAACCAGCCTTCCGCGTCGCGGCCGCGCTCCGGCCGGGCTGCCACCAGCGGCGGCGCGCCGCGGCCCCACGTGCTGCCCGGGGACGGGGTCCGCGGCAGGAGCGGGAATGCGGGCGACGCGTGGCGGGAGAAGGCCGGGGACTCGGGTACCGGCACCGTGAGGAAGCGCGTGGAGGGCGCGGGCGAGGGCGCGCGACTGCCCCCCGCCGCGCCCACGGGCGTCACGCGCACGTCCACCTGCAGCTCCACGGGGGCCCAGGAGCCAGGGGCCGTCTCGCCCGGCGCCGCCCCGGGCACCAGTTCGGCCCCCGACGCCTCGCCGTCCCGGGACGGCTCGGCAGCTAGGGGGCCCGGCGACTGCGGCTCCGGGCCGGCGGCTCCGTGGCGGCGGAAAGCGCCGTAGCCCAGGCTGGGTGGAGGCACCCGAAGGAGCGTGGGGCGAGGCGGGGGCGGCTTTTGGCCGCCCGCGGCGTCCTGGCCCGCGCCCCCTGCCGCTTTCACCTCCCGAGCCAGACTCGGGCTGCCCTCGGGATTCTCGGACCGTCGCTCCTCCGCGGGTATATGAGGCTGCCCCAGCTCTGGGGTCCGGCTTCCCAAGGGCTCCATGGGGACCTCTGCCTGGGCGTGTTCCCCAGACGCCGCCCGGGTCGGCTCCATCCCGTGCGCGGAGCAGCAGAGCGAGTGGGACCGCGCGCACCTGGGCCCAGGTAGGGCGTGAGCCTCGCCCGGCCCGTCGGAATTGGTCCAGCCCAGCTTTAGTTAAGCCACGCCCCCGGTCGACCGTGATCCCACTGTGGTTGGCTGTGGCCACTGTGTTGGCCACGCCCCCACCTCGCCAGCTCCGCCTTCCCCTGGATGCTAGAGGACCTGGTCTAGCAGAGCCGGGGTTACCCGTTGAGGCCTGAGCTACTTGGAGAAAGGAAGCTGGGAGCGCCCGCCTAAGGGCGAACCTAGAGCCCTCGCTGACTCTCCCGTCCGCTTTTCCCTTGCCTCCACCCATTTCCCCCCCGCCCCAGCCCTCGGTGTTCAGATTTTCAGAGTTACAGCTTTGGCCAAACCCGTAGAGATCCTGGGATCTCAGAGAAATCTTTGGGTCCAAAGGAAGTGGCGTTGCCAGCAGAAAGGAACAGAGCTGGCTGTCCCCACAATGTAAGGGGCGCCACAGCTGAGAGGACGACCCTGTTCCCCACGCAGAAAACCCAGGGACTGCTACTCTGGAGCCCTGATTCCTACTAACCTAACTGAAAAAACAAGGAATAAAAATGACAATGGGTGTTTTCACACACAGCGGGAGGAGCCTGGTGCTGGCAAGTTTGCACACGGTGTCACCCTGTGAGAATCCTGTAAACCTGGAGGCAGAGATCAGGGTGAGGCTTTCACTAGCCAAGGAAGGCCAGAGATCAGTATCAAGTCCCCACTAACTATGTCATTGGTCTGGTAGCCATAAGCTCCTTGTCCTTGCCCCACTGATTGTCCTTGGTCTTTGTTCTGCTCAGTTTTCCTTTCTTGGAGATAAACCAGAAAACCAGGCACTGGCAGAAACCAAGATGGAGGCAAAAGTGAGACAAGGGTTAAACCAGAGCCTCACAATCACAGCTAAAACAAGCTCACCTGTTCCATGGCAGGTAGCTCTGATCCAGGCCAATCCTGGGAGGAAAGGGGGCATGAATGCGTTCCTGGAAGACTCTGCCTAGTTCTCTGAAGTCTTGCTCATGTGTTGGCCCTTTGGTCTCTCTGCTTCCTTCATAACCCCCCATACAAGGCCCTGCTTCTCCCCAGTTCAGGGAGATGGCCTCTGAGAGAGCAGTCCACCATTTCGTCAGGAGGATGGCTCCTGATTAAACCTAATTCCCCTCCACAACTCTTGTCTTACAAGTTTCATCTTAAGAGCAGTGAGTAACCAGACCCCAAACTTCTATAACAGCTAGAGGGGAGAGGTCTGGAACAGATTCTTCCTCACAGCCTCAGAAGAAACCAGCCCTGCCGACACTGAGATCTTGGACTTCCGACATCCAGAAGAGTGAGAGAATAAATGTCTGTTGCTAAGCCATCTAGTCTGTGACCCTTTGATAATGGCTACTCTGGCAAACCAATATGTCAGCTGGCCAGATGGTTACCATGGGAACAGCTCTGTAGATGCCTGTGGGTGGTCTCTACTCTCCCTCCCCTCACTATGATGGACTCAGCTGTTCCAGATTCTCCCTCTGACCTCAATCTGAGAGACCCAGAGCTGGGAGCTGCCACAACTCCCACCAAGGACAAACTCTCCAGAGAGAAGATCCCTAAGTTACTTCTCAGGTCCCTGGAGTATCTCTGGTTTCAGTATTTCCTAAGGTTTGCTTGCTCTGGTTTGTGGATTTCGTGGGACACTACATTATCCCTAAGTCCCTTTGTTGCTGTAAATTAGTACTCTACGTAAAAAGGTTCCTCTACATATTGAAGCAGTCTCCTTGGCAGGCATTTGAGTTGTTTCTCTTTAGGTGACATAATTACCACAATGCTACAGGTGGTACCATTACAATTTAATTGGCCATCTTTGCACATTGCTCTTTTAAAATTCACATGTCTGATACCAGAATGGCCAAAAGAGTGGTCCCATTTCAAACTAGATGGGCAGTATGACAAAGACCCCAGTTGCAGTAGGTGAGAGGGTCTTCGCCCCAGCCTCTCCAAGACTTGGCATTAGCAGTCTTCTTAGTTTTTACAAATCTGATGGGTGAAAATAGGACATTTCAACTTATATTTCTTTAGTTGTGAATAAGGTTAAACCCCTTTTCATTTGTAATTTGTGTTTCTGAGACATGCCTTTGATGTCTTCAGGGCCTCAGAGATTCCTTCCAAGGTCAGTTCAGTTCCAAGGCACTGGCTGGTTTCAGGAAGTAGCTCAGGAAGGTGCCTTGCCCCCTCCTCTGGTCCCCACAGCATGAGCTTACTGTCATGGGAGATGGACCATATCTGGTAAGTCTGAAAAGGCCCCAGAATTAGAAGGGTATTAATGACATCATGGCATTTGGGGAGGAAGCAAAAAGCCCACCTGACTTCTGGCTGATGTCACCTTCTGGCATTCTGGGTTCTTCTAGGGCCCGTGAGCACACAGGTGAGGGGAGGACAGAGTCTCTGCATGGTCAGCTCCTTGGCATGGTCTTCTGCTCACATTCCACCTGCTCAGAGCCAGGGTGTGAGGCATCCCTACCTCCCAGGGCCCCTGTCCTCACCTGCCCCAGCCTTGACTTTAGCCCACATGGTCACATAGTTGGCTGCTATTCAATGCCTCATAAGGACCATTCTTGTATCCCCAGACAGTACTTGACATGCCCATCCCTGCTTCTTGAAGGTTATCGCCTCGGCGACTGTGTGAATATTTATGAAATAAATAACGCCCACAGAGAACTGTCTGGGGCACTTAATATAATTTCTCCCCCCTCAAGTTTTAATGGAAAAATTTTAAACATTAAGAAATGGAAAGAAGGGCCTCCCTGGTGGCGCAGTAGGTTAAGCAACGCCCTGTGAAGCAAACCGCAGTCACTGCAGCGCAAGTTCGATCCCTGCCGCTGGCCAGGGAGGGGACCCACATGACGCGGCAGACCTCTCCTGCCTCGTCCGCTGCTGCCCTCAGCAGTGTGTTTCAGTCAGTTGCCTGTTCTGCTCCCTGCTCTGTCTCTGGTGAATCCTCCATCCCCTTGCACCTCTGGCCTGTACCCTAGCCCTTATATACATAAATAAATATTTAATTAAAAAAAAGAGAAAGAAATGGTAATAAACAGTGAACACTGGAATACCCTCCTTCTTGATTCAACTGTTAGCATTTCATCCTATTCACTTTGTCCGGGCCTCTACGCAGATAGATTTTATGTCGTTGAAACATCAGGGTGCACCACAGGCCTTGTGAAACTGCCCCCTGGGTTGGCTGTTAGGTCCATTCTTTGTAATAGCTCTGAGGCAGAAACAAACTGCAGCTTGCAGGTGAGGCCCGAGAGTCCTGGGGGAGGTAAAGGGGAAGCCAGGATGCTCTCCTACAAATGCATCTTCTCTCCCCTTTCCTGCATCTGGCCCCCTTAATCCTCTTGGTTCCCCAGAGTTTCCTTCCTGGCCTTTGGCTAATCTGGTCCATGCAGTCAGGGCTAGAACTGGGAATAGGGAGGAGATGTGGACCCTGCTACTTAGCCTCCAAGTTCCTCAGCCAGCCCCCACCTCACCTCTGCCCCACCTCACCCTACCTCACTTCTGTTGCTCTAAGACATTAGCTGCTCAAGGCGGTGAAAGGCAATCGTCTGTGCTTCCTGGAGTGGAGGAGCATAAGTGGTTGAACCTGGCGGAGGAAAGACCAACAAGGGCGGGGGAGGAAGAGAGGTGGTCAGGTGTGGACGTAAGGCGGCAGGGGGCTGAAGCAACCATCCACCTGGATGTGTGCAGGCTCATCCCAGGCTACTCCTGGAAACACCCTAACTGGGCAGAACAGCTCCTGAGTCATCAGCTCTGCAAGTCAAAACAGAATCCACCTTGCTGGCAGCTTCATGCATAGAATCCTATAGAATGCAGCCCGCATGGGTCCACTAAAGTGGGTTGACTAGATGGCCAGACTCAGCACTGTCTGGACTGACCTCACTCTCCTGTGGGTTCATGCCCCCCTACCCCTAAGCTCACCCTTTCTGCCTGGGACAACCTGGATGGGGGGAGTTACAGGCACCAGGAGACTGGGGTGCAGAGAGAGGGGAAATGGAGTAGCTTTGGCATGGAGACACAAGACCAGGAGAAGCAGCGTTCAGCATTGCCACTCCCTTCTTGGGTGTCTCTCCCATCAGGTGAACAGGAGACCCATGGCCAGAGTCTAAGAGCAGCAAAGGGGTATACGTGCCCTTGAGCACCCCAATTTAGGCATAAAGCCACCTTCTTCCCCTCTGAGTCCAATCAGCCCACTGCAAAGATCAGCTTTTGAGCCCTTGGGCACAGGGGATTCCCCCAAATTAAATCAGCCTGGTGAGAGAGGAATGAAAGGGCCTGAGCATATCCCGGAAGCCAGCACTGAGTAAAACCTGTAGTCTAATCAGAGATAGTTTTTAACAGCTGGAGAACACGTGTTTCAAGACAAAGGCAGTAACCATTTATATAATCAGGGGGGAAAAACCATAAAGTAATCACTTTCAGACCAAAAGGGAGATGGGGAAAAAAGCAGGATATAAGCAAAGGTCTCCTGCCACAACTAATGTCACTCACTTTGTTTGATGGGATTGGTTTTTAGCTGCCACTAATAATGGAATTACGGGAAACACTTGATAAATGAAACCATACTATTAGGTACAATAGTAAAGTTTCCCCCAATGTATTATAAAACTGACACAAATGAATAGCAGATGGTTTGTCAGGATTTATCTAAATGTCCAGAGATGAGTAACTGTAAATTATTTTTATTTTCAACTCTGACAAATCTTGTTTATAGGGGAAATCTTGTTGGGGGGGCAGGGCAAGGTTATATTACACTAAAAAAAAAAGAAAATGTGTCTCAAAATCAAGACTTTGGCAAATGTTCCCAGTACTGCCTGATGGGCTGCTCTGGGCCCCTGAGATGTGGGGAACCCCTACCTGCCCCACCTACTTGCTGCCAGTTATATGAACCCATCATTACCAGCTCCCCCCCCCCACTCCAGAACCAATGTGCTGAGTGGGCCGCGTGGGGTCTCAGGACCTCACATATGGAGCAGAGTCTGGGAGCCCAGAACCCACCCCTCCTCTGCTGTCTGACCCCTGAGCACATGGCCGCTTCCTCTCTGGCCTTCTGCCATGGCCCTGGACTCGTCGCCCACCCCAAGCTGCTGAGGTCATCAGCCTCACCCTGAAGCTTAGCCCAGTTTTCTGTCCCCCGCAATTGCCGGTCATCACGGCAGCAGACCCTTCTCTGTGGTCACGATGCCCCATGGAGAGCCCCCCGGAGACGGCGCCCTGTGTGGGTCTGGGGCTATATTCCCCAGAGGTCTTGGTGAGCGGCCTCGCCTGTCTCTCTGGCTTGGGCTGCTGCTCTGCCTGATCTTACCTCCTCCCTTCCAGAAGCCCCGTTGCTGAAGCCCAACGCCAGCAGCCCCAACATTCCCACATGGGCAGGAAGGGGGATGGAATCTGGGCGTGTGCTCTGGTGGTCATCTCCCTGGATGTCTAGACAAGAGCACAAGGTGTCCACACTCAATCTCTGGCCCGGGGAGCCGCAGCCCTCACCTCTGCCAACCCTTAGTGACGCTGCACAGAGACTGTTTATAGCTCCATCCGTCCTCTTCCTCTCCTGCTCTGCATCCCTCTTGTCCTGTAGCTGCCTCCCAAAGGCCCCTCGACGGGTTTCTCAACATTCAAGTACAAGGAAGGCCACCTTTATGTTCCCAAAGCATGGTATATCTGGTCCCAGCCGTCACTAAAGAGGCACATGAGAACGGCACTGAGTCAGCTGCCAGCCTGAGCGTTTCCAGGCCCCCCCAAGCTGATAAGCGAGGACCCCAGGGCTTACTCTGCTAAATGAGGATGCCCCTGCTTGAGTCGTGGCTCCCTATTTGGCGGCTGCTTCTGTTTGACACGGTGCAGCCTCCAGGTGCTCTGCTTTCTTCTACAGGGCTTAGTCCCCATGCCCCCCACATGCGGGGCAGGCAGCTGGGACATCAGTCTCAACTTTCCTGTCTCCAGTCGGCCCACAGCAGATGGGGGACTTTTCCATACGAGCCAGCTCCTTATTAGCTACTACTTATCTCGATGGTTGTTTCTCTAGACCCCCGACTAACACAGGCTTTGTCCGGACTTCCTGGCAGACCCGAGTTAGGTTTCAGTAACAGTGTCCTGAGACATATCTGCGTGTCACCTCCCCATCCTGAGGTCCTGCCACCTCCCTGGCCTGGAGGCAGGTCCCAGCACTCAGGAGTACCTGCACCCCACTCTCCTCCATTCTAGCCTTTTCTTCGGACTCAGTACATGGGGTCTTTCTCTCTCCCAAACCGCCTGTTATTATAATTTTATAAGTCTAGGCTTTTAAAAACAAAACACTCAACTCTTCCCTGGGACTGGCAACATTTCCATTTTTTAGGACAAAACACACCTCCATTTTAGGACAAAAAGTCCATCTGTCCTCACAAGAGGAAGAAGCAGGACTCTCTTTTGGGGTAATGAGTCTACAGGAAAGTGGGGTGGCTAGTTTTCAGCCAGGCTGTCCCCACACCTCAGTATTGTTCCCTTACACTCTTAGGAGTAGGGATGCTGGGTGCTCACCCCAGGGACACCCCCTCACTCACATCAGCTGCGGTGAGGACAGCCCTGGACTCAGCAGGTCACAGCTGTCCACTGACTGCACAACAGCCCCTCTGTGGCCCTGTCCCCGGGCACTAGCAGGTGACTGAGCGAAGATGCAGGATTTCCCTGAAGGCTGGGACTACCTGCTCTATCTGGGGTGTGGGGTCCCCTGTGAGGCCTGGCATTGCTGTTTGAGGTGTAGGGTATAGGGTTTCCTGTCCTCCCAGGCTCTTGTCCACCTCAAACCTGTTCTGCTTCTGCGACAGCTCCCGCTCACCTGCCTCCACTCTTTCCTCCGCCCACACCAGAAGAGGTAGGCCCATTCCTGAGACCTGCCTCAGAAGCGGGAAGGCCCCACACACTCTAGGACTGGTCCATGTGAGACAGACGATGCTGTCTAGCAGGAGCACGGTGATCCCCAGGAGACCCTGTTCCTCTCACCAGGGAGCAGTCCTAGCATCCAGGGACTCTCCACACACTGCCCCAAGTCATGGCTGCCCTCCCTTCCTGCCAGTCCTGATGCCAGCCGCAGCTCCCTGCTGGACCTTCCCTCAGGCCTTAATCCAAGCCATGATTCTGATTATTTAGGGGCTCTGGGGCCTGAGTCCACCTCTGACCCACAGATGGCGCCAGTGAGCAAACTGGCAGTGGCAGGGGACCCACAGGCTTGTCTTGGGCATCTTGTACAAGTCTGCTGGGGGGCGGGAGCCAGGGGCTTACATCCTTACCAAGTGTGGCCCAGAGAAAGCTTGCCACACCCTCACTGCCTGGAAAGCGGGAGTTGTGAGGAACACGTCAGCCCAGGTGACAACACTGGAAACACCATGGCATTTGAGGAGCCCAGGGACACAGGGGAACCAACGTCCTGGCATGGGGTCTGGCTGGGGGTTTACCTTGGGCTTTACTCTCGGTGCTGCCATGGGGTTGCTTTCCAAACAGTGAGAATATCCGTGCAGATGCTGCCGCCACACGTGATGAGCACAGCATCAGATACGGAGAGGGTGGCAAGGGGAGTTCAGGGCCCACGGCCGGCGGGCAGAGAGCTTCTGGACCCGTGAGACATGATGACTCAGCCTTCTAGAAGACGCTAAAGTGAAAATGCTAGCAAGTAAACAAAAAGGGCTTCTCCCTGCCCCAGGTAAGGGCCAAACCTATCAGTTAGTGGGAGGATACAAAAGATTTCTGGCTGTGAAGAGTATCTATTAAAAAATAGTCTAGGGCCTCCCTGGTGGCGCACCGGGTTGAGCGCCACACTCTGAAGCATGCGCCGCACAGCAGTGCGAGTTTGATCCCCCGCCAGGGAGGAGACCCACATGGCGCAGTACTGCCTCGCCCCGCTGTTCTCCTCAGCAGCGTGTTTCAGTCTATCTGCCTGTCCTGCTCCCCATTCAGTCTCTGGTGAATCCTCTCACCTCCTGCGACTCTGGCCTGTACCCCAGCTCTTGTGTGCATGAATAAATCTTTAAAAATAAATAAATAAATAATAGTTTATAATATTTTGTTAAAATGTCCTATTTTATGTCTATAAAAGTATCTGACTGTTCTTTCTATAATGTAGACTGTGTACTGGGTTATTTAGATATATGTGCATATTAGTATATACACATATAATCTATATAGTGTATTAACAATTATAAAGTTTATAATTTTATATATAAAACCACATAATACAAGATATAAATTAATTATAAATATATAAGATATAAACTATGTAATTAAAATTATTATAAATCATGTAATATATAAAACACATACAATATAAATGTATAACTATTACATGTAATAACATGTATGATATATAATATAGATATACATATCGTAAGGTAGAGTGATGGAGGTGGATCAGACAAATGGGAGAATGAGAGACAGACAGAAGACATCAGGTATAAAACATGGTGACATTCTGACCACATGGAGATTTGCTGCTCAGCTCTGGCTGAGGTGAATAAAAACCCTGTAAAAAGGCAAACTTCCAGAGGAAGAGTTTTACATCTCTAACAATCATTGGGACAAAGAATAGATATTATTGTTCCAGGGGCCAGTGACCCCAGGCCACTCTGACAATGAGAACCTAGCCTACATATTCTAAATTATAAGTCCACATACAGGACCTCCCTGGTGGTGCATGGGGTTAAGTTGCAGCCATTGCAGCACAGGTTCAATATCCGGCCAGGGAGGTGACCCACATGGCACAGCAGACCTCTCCTGTCTCTTCCGCTGCTCCCCTCAGTAGATCTACCTGTTCTTCTTCCCATTCTGTCTCTGGTGAATCCTCTCACCCCCTGCACCTCTGGCCTGCACCCCAGCTCTTGTATGCATAAATAAATAAATCTTAAAAAAAAAAACAACCAAAAACAAGTTCACACACAGAGCCTTACAGGAATTTCAAGGTCCAGACTGGGAGATTAACCATTGTCAAGCACCTCACTGTCCCACTTCAAACTCCAAAAGCTACTAAACTCCCCAGATTTCACAGACCAGATGGAGAAAGCAGAAGCCCACCTGGGGTGCAGTGGCCTTTCAGTCTAGAGCTGTGTCTATGTATCTGAGGTATTCTGGAAATAAAAGGATTGATGGGGGGGCAGGGGGGCCTGCAAAGCCTGGCTTGAAGAACCAGGACAGAGTCAGTAGGTTGTTCAAGTACATGTTTTCTGCCAGAAAACCCTTAGAACCAATTACTAGACTCCTATGAAGAATGCCATCATTCCCCAGCAGTGCCCTTGATAGAGATCGAAAGCACTGGAAAAGGTTTGCCCCTTCATCTCTGAGGGAATTTCTACTGTTGGGAGAAGTGAGGTGACCCAGGAGTCCCAGAAGCTCCAGGGCTCCTAGTTGGGGCTCCAAGTAGGAGGCTCTTCTCCAAGGAGAGTCTCTGAACTCCCCAAAAGCTCTGCCTTTGAGAATCAAGAAAAGGGTGCCTCCCATAGGCAGGCTCATGGAAAGCAGGTGAACTTCCAAATATGGTCTATTTCTCCAGGCAGCTATAGACTTGCCAGGTGGCACACCTTTGTGACCAGATAAGACCTGAGGTGCAGATTCCAGTGGCTCCAGCCGAGGGGCCCTTGTACAGTAGGCAACTTGCACAGACGTACATGGCAGCCCTGGTTACTTGCGCCAGTCTTAGTTCACAGCTGCTTCTAATTAATATACTTATCCCGCATGGGAAAAGGATTTGTTCTGTTGCCCAAGAATGACAGCAAACATCAAAAGCTGTGCATAAGAGGTGCTAAGTGCTCCACAGTCTTAGCCCAGGGAGCCCTAGTAGTCAGGAAAGCACATCTGTCTGCAAGGCTTACTGAGGGATGCTTATGGAGAACTTTCCCTTTTTTCCTGCCCTCAGTGTGAGACCACAGGCAAGAAAGGAGGTCATGGTCAGGCTCTGGGAGACTAGAGACAGTAAGAGGCCATTTCCTTAAAGGGGGAGGTGCTTCCCCACCAAAAAGCCAAGCTGGAAGCTGCATGAAAACCCCTAGAAAAGACTAGGGGTGGGGGCCTCCCTGGTGGCGCAGTTGGGTTAAGCAATACACTATGAAGCAAACAGCAGCCACTGTAGCACGAGTTTGATCACTGTTGCCGTCCTAGGAGGTGACCCACATGGCACAGCAGACCTTTCCTGCCTCACCTGTTGCTCCTCTCAACAGTGTTTTCTGTTTCTGAACAGACAAACAGTCTGCCTGTTCTGTTCCCCGTTCTGTCTCTGGTGGATCTTTTCACCCCCTCCCCCCCACCTCTGGCCTGTACCCCAGTGCTTGTATGCATAAATAAATCTTTTTTTTTTTTAAAGAAAAAAAAGGCTAGGGGGTGGCTAAAAAAGCACTAGAGTGTCCTCTCTGAATGTCAGCCGAGTTACAGCATCACTTGTTCCTTGGATGTGTGCCTGGGGAAGTGGAATTGGGCAAGGAGAGGTAGGGGGAGGTAGGGGTGAGAAGGGTTGGGGTAGAACCCAGGAGTTTGTGTCCTGGACCCGCTGTCCCATGCCCCTTCTTCAGACTCTAACTGGAGGTGCACTCAGGGAGGGCAAGACAGATCTGTTCTGGGCTAAGTCAAATGGTGGGATTCTCTCTGTTACCCTCCTTTGCCTGAAACCTTTTCCCAACTCTTAACGGGGTTTCCTAAGCCACTTCCACAAAGGTAGGTCTTACAGGGAGGGTGGGTTTTCAGAGCCAACCATAGAGGGGCCCCAGACTTTCCCTTTTGAAAGACAAGTTACCCACCGTCCTCTGGGGAGGTGGTCCCAGGCCGCGCGCGACGGAGGAGCCCGGGTCCACCCATCACCCTCTCCCCCAAAGGCCCGGAATCCGACTTACTACTCCCTCTAGAGAACTTTCCCCGCACAAACCAGAGGGTCCGGAAGTCGTCGCGTTAGCCGGCTTACCGTGAGAACGTAGTAGTATGCCCTCGGTGTCACTAGATGGCGACCCTGCGTAAAGGTAAAGCAAAACCCGCTGGAAGCCGCGCACAGCCAGGCTGCCCGAGCGACTCCGCGAAGGCGAAGCTGCTAGACTGGAAGCTTCTTTCCAGTCCGCCCTGGGGGGTGGGTGAGGGGAGTGGTTCCTAAAGGCTCTCCAAGCTCTCTTCCCGGGGGCTTTCCCGGGTCAGAAGGCCGGGAACCCGCCCACCTCCCCAGGGCTCCCGGAGCTGCGCGCAGCCGGGAGTGCTACTTCGCCACCCTGTGGAGAACCTGTTTTGCTCCCCTAATGCTGTTTTAAGATGGTGTGCTATCTCAGGGCAAGGACATGAGCCGGGGCGAGAGGGGTGGGGGCGGGCGTGGGGGTGGGGGGGAGGAGAAGGAGAACAAGCACCCTTCTGCGTGCGCCTCAGAGGCATGGACCCCGGGCTCGAGGGCACTGCCAGCTGGCGTCCAAGCGCAGCGAGCTGACTTGCTGCACGATCCCATCCCCGACCTCCGAACAGTATTCTCAAAAAACCGAGTGGCTGAGGATGCGCACAGCTGTACAATTGAGCACTACTAAAAATACTGACTAGAAAGAAATAATAATAGCAGTTTTGCACGTGCTGGTAAGCTAGTGGAACTGCTTCACAGTCACGCATGTCCTGGCACCAGAATCCTAAGTGTTACCGTCCAAGAAACTGGCTGCTGCGAGCCAACTTGCTCAAGTCGGCTTAGACCTCTTGCTCCACGTGAACTCGCTCTGCCCAGCGACTGTATCAGGCCCAGGGGTGGAGGTCTGATGGTACTTCAGGGTCCCTGAGGCCTGGGGGTTCCAAACAGAAGGGAGGGATGGGGTGGTGCTCAGGAGGGACAGGCACCCCTTCACGTCTAAGACCAAACCAGGAAAAATAAAGATGTTTAAAGGTTATATTTTCACTCCACTCAAAATAAAAGTCATTTTAGTACCACAGGAGTGCTTCTTGTTACCATTTTGCATAGCTGCAGAAGGTATGTGAGAGAAAAAAAAACACCACCATCACCAAAAAACCACCCTGCTTTTTAGCCTCTAAGGTGTTGGTGAATGTCTGGGTGTACTGAAAACCACCTGGAGGTAAAGCGAATCCTCAGGCTTTACATGTACTCACTGTTAAATGCTCATAGGCCTCGCTTCAGTTCAGCCCAGAAACAGCTCCTCCAGCCGGCAGATGGGAATTGAGACTTCACTAGGGAGGGGATTTGCTCAGGGCCATGTGGTAAATTAACAGCTCAACTAGGGCTGAAATTAGCCAGCTGCCTTGTTGCCAGAAGCATTTGTTTCTGTGCTGGGCCCTGTGTGAGACTCAGGGAGTTAGGAGCTAGGGAAGACATTTGGTCCTTCACTTCTTTCAGGCTGAAAGTTTTCCACTCAGATGATGGGCCCTGGTCACCACCTCAGTGCACAAGCACTCCCTTCTTTCCTCATCCTGCCTCTTCACAGTCAACATCCTCACCTAAAGGGTTTATTGTCTATCTCTCCCTCCCCCTGCGCACACTATGTCACAAGTTCCAGGCTCAGATGCTCACCACGTGGACACCCAGATTCTCCAACCTGGCCCCTGCGCTGAGGTTTCTCCCTCCAGCTCTCTCTGGGCAGAAAGCTCTCTGAGCTTCCAATTTTCTGGAAAGGTTCCCTGCCACCCCACACCACTGCTCCAGGACCCAAGTAATGGTTCTCTGTTTGAGCAGCTTCTGGTCCCTGCAGGCCCCTCCTGTCCCTGCTTGACTTGGTTGGCTTCTCATCCTGCCCTACAGTAGCCAGATCTGGGCTGCTGGTGAATGAGGGAAGACTCCTAATAATAACCACTGTCCACTGGGCCCACAGCTGCTGCTTGGTTTGGGGACAGAGGCCTCCCAAGACCTTCAATCACCAATGCTCGCATGTGGCAGTGGTTCTGGTGAAGATAAGGATTGTCACATCTGGGTGTATGAGGCTTCGTACTGTCCTCCAGGGTGGACACTAGGGATGCTGCTGAACATGCCGGGGTCACAGGACAGCCCCCCACGATGAAATGTCATTCAGACTGAAATGTCAGTGCTGTGGAAGCTGAGAAACCTGAAATCTGAGAACGTTTATCTGACTTCTGAGTTGTTCTTTAAATCTCAGCCCAGAGCTGTTCCTGCGTCTGTACTGCACATTCACCACCTTTCCTTGGTCACTAAGGTTTTATTTCTTAGTGCCTGGCTCCCTTTCAAACAAAGTGCCAGTTCCAATTACTCAGGGTGCACGGCTGAAGGCTCAGTAATTATGGGACGACCCAAACAGTCCCTGGGAACCCGCCCTGTCTGGCTGGCGGGACCCATTGGTTGGATCAGGTGCTCATACCTTCCCGCCCCGTTGTCTGGAAAACTACACTTCATGGGCCTTTTGCTACTCCCCGAATGGGACCACTAAGACTCTTAGACTCACTAAGACCACCCAGACTCTGCCTGTGTTGTCCTCTGTTTTAATTTTAGTTAAGAAGAGGTTCCGGCAGTAAATCATCACCAGCTGTCCAAGCAGATAAGACGAACGCCCCAGCTGTCCAAGGTCAGGGGCTGAATCCAAACGCCTCTTGGGGGCGTTGTTCTCTTTACGGAAAGTACCTGCTTTGTGGGTTTCTCAGGCCGTGAGAAGGAATCATCCTACGGTTGATTAACTGCATCCAGTTCCTGATGCGGCTGTTGAAACCCTTGACCCCGCACATCAGGAGGGCCAGGGAGACTCTTACCTGGAATCCTGCTCTGTGCATTTCCTGTCTTAATGAAGAAACAGTTCAGTTCGTTCTGACCAGGCCAGTCCCACAGCAAAAAGCATATCCCCGGGCACACTTTATAGCTCACTATGAATAATTGATCTTGTGTATTATTTTATGCTTCTTTGGTCTGCAGAATGTTCACTTATAAAGTGTTCTTCACCTGAAAATTAAGTTGAACCAGTTCATGGAACTTTTGATCCAGTATCTGTACTTCTAGAAAATTCTTTTACAGAAATGATTCCACAGGGACACACCAGCAGGCGTGTTACAGTGTTGTTTGTACTAGTGAAAAATCAGAAATGGTTTAAATAATCATCAATGAGCAGATAAAGGTAACAACAATGATGGTATTTCCATAGTATGGAATTCTATAGAGGCTAAAATGGGATGTGATGGAGCCATAGGAAGTGAGTGACACAAGAAGCAAGCTGCAGAATGTATTAACTCCACTTTTGCAAAAAAAAAAAAAAAATTTCAAATACTAAAAATGTGCTTTGAAGCAAAACAGCCTACCGAATGCTAAAAAGTTATTCTAAAAAAGTTGTTTGCATATAAACAGTCAATGTACTAACTCTGAAATAAGAAAATCTGTGTTTATTTTTGTCCAATATTAGGGGAAAAAACACAAAATCAGATTTGGTGTTTTTCCTTAGCTGATGTGAGTGGAGTTTTCTGTCACTTACAGGCTCCAGTTACCCTCCTGGGAGAGCGCTAATGCATGAGACAGCGCTTCTTGGCAGGATTATTATTGGAGACATTCTCATCCCAAGTCAGCTCTTCGGGCAGGACCAGCTTTTCCTGATGCAGACTTTGGTTCCACTGGAAATGCTGAACAATAGTCGCCCTCTCACTTGGGGCTGGAACAGGTACCACCTTTGTGCTGTGTGAGCTGCGTGGTTTCTCACGCAGGAGGCTGGGCTTCTACCCACTGGTCGTCCTCCTCCAGAAGCTCCGCGTCCCGAGATTGGATATGCCCTTGACCTCTGTATCCCAGGGCCTGACCTCTGTATCCCAGCTGATGCCTAATCATTAGTGATTGAAGAAAGAATTGTTGAATCTGGTTGGCTTGATTTTCATGTATCTTGGGAAAATGGGGTGTCTCTGAAGATGGCTCCCAGTTTCTGGTGATGCGTCCTGGATAGTCCGCTGGGCTCCTGGTTTTGTACAGTGGGGTGGGCCACTGAGCAGCACCTAGAGAAAAGCCGGGAGCAGATGCCGCCCCTGGACACAGCAATGATGCCGCAGTTGAGCTGCCACACCTTAGCGACTGGCAGAATGTTCCCGCACAGCAACTAGACAAACATTAGTCATCTTGTATAAATACTGGCGAGTGGTGAGAATGGCTAAAGCAACCATTTCCAGGGCATCTCTAGGGCCAGGGTGCCCGAGGGGACAGCTGCTCTGAGGCCTCTCCAGAAACCCTTTGGACCCCAAAATCTAGGCCCACCCAGAGGCTAGCCCTCTCTGTTGCAGGTAATGGAGGAAAATTTGAAGCGGAGCCCCCAAATCCTGTTTTCCCAAGTCTCTGTCGCTGACCAAGCAAATATGACAGGTGGCTTTGCCTTGCCCAGCTCCTGACCAAGGCCTCGGGGTCTGGCTATTCCAGGCCAATTGTCCCTGAGGCAGGTTATTGGCTCCATACCCCCAGCAATCTCCTGGTCTCGTGGTAAACATTCTTACACACATACTCTGGATGGCATTCAAAGGTGGGGCCTGGTGGTTGATGTTTAAAGAAAATTAAACTCAATACCGGATGGTTTCACTCCTAGGAGGAATATAAGGGAACCAAATAAGCGACCAAGGAAAAGAATAGTAACAGTAATAATAATAATAACAAAAACCAAAAAAAGACAAAACAACAAAAACAAAAAGTTGGGGACACTTCGTGGGGAGCAGGGAGGGAATGGAATGAGGGCAGAAAGAGCACAAGGGACTGAGGTGCTGGTGCACTGGTGAAATGGTGGTGGGAATTCCATGGGAACCACAATAATGTAAAAAATATATAAATTAAATTAAACTCAATTAAACATTCAGGATAGAAAACAAAAAACAAATCTTCCTTCTGCCCCACATCTGCAGTTCCCGGTACAGTGGTAATCACCCATTAGCTGTTTCTTGGGCATTCTTCCAAAAATCTTCATTTCATACAACCACACATGCTCATACACACTCACACACACACACTGGTATGCACACAGACATATCCTTTAGTAGGTTCAAATGGGCACATATTACACATGCTCTTTTACTCCTATTTTTGAACTAAATTTATCTTGGGAGTGGTTTCTAATCAGCAGATACGGATTTACCCTCTTCTTTGCAAATGGCTGCATACTATTCCACCAAATAGATGGCAAACATGTGCTGCCTTTTCTCATCCAGCAGCCCATCCTCTTTCTTCCTATAAGATTTACCTGCATTGCCTTTGAGGACTCTCCCTGCATTCTTGGCCCATGACTTGGATGGGGATGGCTCTGACCCCAGCTCCAGGCTGGGATGTGGCCCACACTTTACGCCAGTGATTACTTCAGTATGGACTCGTGACCCAGGTGAGGACCAGGAATTTATTTGCACTCTGAATGGAAGAGAAGTTTGCTCTTTTTTCTGCTGTCTTGAAGCCACTAATTAAACCGGCTGCCACTTGGACTGGCTGGAGAACAAGGGGCTAAATAGAGAAAGTTGCCCAGCTCTTCCTGCCACTTTCAGGGGGTTCTTAAACAAAAGAAAAAGACCTAGAGGAAATCCTGACACAGGCTCCAATGTGGTTGAGCCTTGAGGACATAATCCTACATGAAACTGGCCAGTCACAAAAGGACAAGTCCTGGATGGCTTACGTCTATGAGGTCCCCAGGACTACCAGGGAGATTACCAGGGAGAGGAGGTAGAGTGGTGGTCCCAAGGGGCTGGGGAAGATGGAATGGGGAGTTGCTGCTGTGTGGGCACAGAGTCTCAGCTTTGCAAGATGCAAGGAGTTCAGGAGGTGGAGGATAGCTATGGCTCTACAATAAGGTGAATTAGTGGAATCCCGCTGAACTTTCTGTTTAAAAATGGTCAAGATAGTACATTTTATTTCGTGTGTATGCTCCCACAGTGTAACAAGCACACAGAGAAGGAAGAAAACAATACAGCCTGTTATCACATCTCCTTTCTGCCCATGGCCTGCAATGGTCTTGGCAGAAGATTGAGAGTCTGGTCAAACTCCACTGGAAATGCTGAATTATCTGCAGCAAGCTTAAGTTATTTGAGCAAAAGCCAAGAGGCAGGAAACGGCAAGAACAGGTTGGAACTTAGAGGAATGATGCTAATTGACAGGTATCTCTTGTGCTCTATAAATACAAACACATTTACTCCTGATCACCCTCTGGAGGAGGTGCTGATGTCTAGATGAGGACAATAAAGGCACAGGGAAGTTAAGTAAATACACACTGGGGAAGTAAGTGACAGAGCTAGGGCTGTGGCAGACCTGACCTTGCTTCTGACCTTGGCACCACCTGGCTTCCGTCCTCGTCCTCGTTCTAAGCATCTCTTCACCATGTTCAGGTGATGATGTGCATCTGTTGTCCTCTGGCCTGTGGCTACCTATATCCTTAAGGGAGGAGAGGAACTGTCCCTCTAGCCCTCTGGGTTCTGCTCAGGCTGGTTGAATAACCAAATTGACATCAATCAGTCTAGTAGGAGGAAGTTAATATAATTATGTGCATACAGGGAATCCTCATAAATGTGAATTGTAAGGTTAGTGAGGAAAAATGGGGGTCTATATCCAGAGCTAAAGAAGGGGGTGGGGTCTGGACTTCAAAGGGGGGGTACTCACATGATCATGCTCTGTCTTTAGTTATTTGCTCCCCATATGGCTAGAACGTTTATCCCTGATTAAAACCCTACTTCTGGATGACATCCCCCAATTTTTGTTCTTCCCGGTAGTTAAGACAGTGCTAAAAGTTTCTCATGAACCTGCAGAACTTTGACCAAACTTAGCTTGAAATAACCCACATGTCAAAGTGACATGTTTTGGGGAGGCCTGTTCTAAACATCTTGGGGAGGCCTAAACTTCAATCCCTTGCTACCTTAGACAGAGGCCAAGATGGGGGCCTTTAGGGTTGATCTCAGCACTGAGCCCTGTTCCAGGAAACAGAATGTTCAGGAGAAATTCTAGAATCAAAGATTCCCCCTTGGCAAGTGCTCTTTGAGAAATCGCATGACCTTCCTTTCACCTGGAAATCTAACATCAAGAGTATGGGGTCCATGGCTTGTTACTCTTCATTGCAATGGAAGCAAATAGCCTGGAGGTCCCCAAAATCCCAAGGTAAGTGTCTGCTCACAGGGGCTGGTGCTGACTGACCACAGGCCCAGGTGCCGGGAAGTCCACATGGGATTTCCAACCTGCCATCTCACCCACCTTTATTTGCAGCCTCACTTCCTTTAACTCCCATGGACTCTGTTCCTTCCCGAGAACAATCTTTGGGGGCAACCTAGGAAACTGCTGGTTACACAGAATTTTTTGCTGTTTTGAACATTTACTCACCACAATCCTTTCTCATGCCTGTGCCCCATAACGGATCAAGTCTGCACTGGCCTTCTGGGCCACAGCATCATTGGTGATGGGTCCCAAGTTGGCTCTGGCATCAGAACTTGTCTTGGCCAAAGTCTCTGGCCATCGCCACTATTTCTGTTCTGAGCAATCTATTTGTGGGTGCTACTCGGGGTCATGAATATAGGCTGCATTGGGGTTAGGTTGAGGATGAAAAAATTTTAGGTCATCACCTGGCCTGAAGAGGCCTGGCTGGAACCAGCAGAGGATAAGTCACATCAACAGGGACCTGTGGGAAAAAAGGAGGCAGGGCAGAGGAGTGGCTCTTTAATGCTTTTTAAAAAAAAATTATTGTTTTTCTCTTTTTCTTTCTTTATATATATTTCACATCAAGTATGGTCCCCATGGATTTCCCGCTACCATTTCACCAGTGCACCATCATCTTTTATACTTTTAATTGTATTAATTTTATTGTGGTTGTATAAGTTACAACACTGCACTGCATGTGATTCAGAGGCACAAGTTCACACCCCTTCAGATATATGTACCAACCACACCCACCACCAACACACCCACAGTCCTCCACCATAGCCCACTGTACCCCATAGCCCACTGTGGCCCTCCAACCCTCTGGTAGCCTTCCCCTCTGGTAGCCTCAATTCTTTACTCAGACTTCTAGAGTTTGTTCTGGTTTAGTTGTGCTTCTTTTATTCCCCTCTATGTTCCACAATTGAGTGAAGTCACATCACCCAGTATTTGTCTTTCTCCTTCCGACTTACTTTTTTAGCTTCACCCCTCCACTTCCATCCATGTTGTTGCAAATGGCAGGACGAGGTGTGGCTCTTGTCTGCAGGACTTATTCCAGGGAGGGGGGCTGTGGTTGGGAAAGAAATAGACATATTTATCAGAGGGGCTTTCACCCATGAAGAGACACTTCCTCAGTATGAGGATAAAGGATACCCCCCTCACTCACACACACACACACGCACACACGCACGCATGCACCTCCTTCCATGAAAGCACAGTATCTTCCTGAACCCAAGGAAGATGGCCCAGAAGGCATGTGGTCCCACACCAGGTAGTGAGTGGTGTGGGGATGCTTGCTGGACTTGGCAATGAGTTTGATTGTTGACATCTCAGAATAGACTCCGGGACCTCCCTGGTGGCGCAATGGGTTAAGCAACACATTGTGAAGCAAATCACAATCACTGCAGCACGAGTTTGATCCCTGCCCCTGGCTAGGGAGGGGAACCACGTGGCACAGCAGACCTCTCCTGCCTTGACCACTGCTCCCCTCAGCAGTGTGTTTCAGTCAGTCTGCCTGTTCTGTTCCCCACTCTGTCTCTGGTGAATCCTCTCACCGCCCACACCTCTGGCCTGTACCCCAGCTCTTGTATGCATAAATAAATCTTTTTTTTTTTAAAGATTTATTTATTTATGCATACAAGCACTGGGGTACAGGCCAGAGGTGTGGGGGGGGCGGTGAGAGGATTCACCACAGAGAGCAGGAAGCAGAACAGGCAGATCGACGGAAGTACACTGCTGAGGGGAGCAGCGGGCGCAGCAGGAGAGGTCTGCCGCACCATGTGGGTCCCCTGCCTGGCCGGCAGCAGGGATCGAACTCATGCTGCAGTGGCTGCGGTTTGCTTCATAGTGTGTTGCTTAACCCACTGCGCCACCAGGGAGGCCCTAAATAAATAATTCTTAAAAAAAAAAAAGAATAGACTCCGAAGAAGACTATGTTAAAGGACAACACGTAATAAAATATATTCTATTACCAGCACCTAGTTTTTCTTCTCCTTGTCTTGGCGCGACATCTCCCCCCATGTTACTAACTGATATACAGTGAAGTGAATTACTTATTTCTGTCGGTTACTATAGATCTGTTCTCACCCGCTTTCTGCCAAGAATGACGATGCCGCTGGCACCTCACAGTAATGTGTAACCTGGTGGCAGCTCTTAGGTGACTTAACTGACTTCTGGGTGTGTGGGCATGGGGGAGGAGAGGGATGGTGGGAATGTGACATCTCAAGCCTGCTCAAAGGAATAAACCTATAAAGGGGCCAGCAGAAAAGGGGTAGAAGGAGTTGAAGCCTGAAATGAGAGCAGGATTTAAGCCATGCAAGGACATGTAACTTTGTAAAAAACAAAACAAAACAAAACAAAAAACCGACTTAATCCATAGGTAGAGGGACTGAAGGAGTGCAGGAGGGCCAGCAATTGAGTCCTTGTTCATTTGGCAGCTGCTGTGGTCTGGCAAGAGATGAACTTGACTTGTGCTTAGCAAGTGGCTGGCTGTAGGAAGGGAAAGGAAGGGGCAGTGGAGACTTTCAAAGGGAGAATTCACAGTACGCGGTTGGTTTTGGAGGGGGCAGGAGGACTTGAGGATGAACGCAGTCAGTAGGAAAACCTAAAAAGCCTCTGCGGAGACTGGAAAGACACTAGGGCTTGGGGCGGGGCCTGCGGGGACAGGCCAAGGAGTACAGAGATGGGGGACCCTGGCCTGGGAGTGGGAAAAGCAGCCGCCACACAATTGCCTAGTGCCGCCTTCAGACTTGCCATTGACCCATTTCTCAGCCTAGCCTGGATATGTTGTCAGTTAACCTGTGTAAAGGCCCTTGGCGCCCAGTTCAATGTTAATTGACTCTGAAATGCCGCTGGTCGCGTCTCCTCAGCCTCTGCTCTCGCCGCGCTCAGCGTGTCTGGGTACTGAGTCTGGCAGCGGAGAGGAAGCCCCTTACTCTCCCCGGGGCTCCGTGCCGTGCCCCTAAAGTTTATTCCCATTTTAACAGAGGACCTGCAGGCGGCTGGGAGGGAGAGCCGGGGGAGAAGCCAGGTCTTCTGGCTCGGGATCCGCAGCATCTATCTGGCCTCTGGCCGAGGGCGGCGGGGTGGGGGGGCAGCGGGTGGCGGGGGGGGGGGAGGCTCGGGGCCGCGGGGCTGTCCCTGCACCTCGGCTCTGCGCCTCCTCCCTCTCCGCCCGCCCCCGCTCCGGCTCNGGGGGGGGGGGGGGGGGGGGGGGGGGGGGGGGGGGGGGGGGGGGGGGGGGGGGGCTCGGGGCCGCGGGGCTGTCCCTGCACCTCGGCTCTGCGCCTCCTCCCTCTCCGCCCGCCCCCGCTCCGGCTCCGGCGCCGCCTGCAGCCAGTCTCCGCGCCGGGCTCTGCGCGGCGGCTGCGGCTCGGCGGGGCAGGCGCGGCGCGCACCGCAGACAGCGGCGATCGGGCGCAGCGGGTCGGGCGCGGGGAGCCGGGCTCAGCCCCGGCCGGCGAGAGCCGGGGCCCTCGCCCACCCCAGGTCGGCCTGGGGGGCCCGCAGGGCGCGCGCAGCGCCGAGTGCGTGTCGGGCTGGGCCCCGCACCCCGGCGCAGGAGCGCGGGCGCGGCGCGGCGGAGCGCCGGGTATGGAGCAGGCCCGGGAGCCCCCCGCGCGGGGCCGGCCGCCGCCGCCCCCGGCCGCCCGCCCCGCGCCCGCCCCCGCCGCGCCCAGGCCGCGATCGCCCGCGGAGGCCGAGGGTCGCGGGCCGGAGGGGCTGCTGCGGCGATCGGGGTCGGGCTACGAGGGCAGCACCAGCTGGAAGGCGGCCTTGGAGGGTAAGCGCCGAGCGGCTCTCCATCCCCCGGCCCGGCGGTCACCTTGGCCGGCCTCCCAGAGGCGAAGGCGGGGAGCGCGACTCTGAAGCTGGGAGAATTCCAGCGCCACCAGATGTCACAGAGGGGGTGGGAGGGTGTATCTGGGACCACCTCTAGGTACCGCCTTCACCCCACTCCAGCTAACTCACTCTTTGACCTTGGGAACAGGCATCGCGCGCTGAGCCTCAGTTTCCTCCTGAGCGAAGGGGACAGTTCGGGTTCCTCCAGCACTGCCCCAGGGGCGTGTCGAGAGGGCCACTTGGCTCTGTCATAGAGAAAACGCTTTGGGTAGAGAGACAATGGCTGTAGACCCCAGACATGGTGCAGGTACCCTGTGAGGGGCGTGGGGGTGTGTGTGTGGGGGGGGCGGGGGGTCAGGGAGGGCGGGAGAGCTGGAAGGCTCTTTCTTGAAAGGAAGGTCGTGGTTCCCACCCTCCCCGGGGTTTGGGAGGTGACCCCGGCTGACGGCTGACGACGGAGGCGATACACAAAGTGGCAAATAGATATACCGTTTGAGTTCCTTTAGGAACCCCACTGGCCTGGCAGCGGGAGTGCAGGTATTGTTGGAGTTGGTGAGAGACCGCTGGCTCGCGCTGACATCCCCCTCCGAGGGCCTTTGGGTCCAGGAACACCGGGAACTGAGATGGCCCTGCCCTTAGGCAAGGAGTGTGGGAGAGAGGGCTTCCCAGAGTCGTGACTTCTCAGGAGGTGTGGGCAGGGGAGGAAGGGTGCGCCGGGCTGGGACAGGGCCTGTGCAGGGCCGAGTGACCAGACCCATCCTGACCCCCGGGGAACTGAGCTCCACGGTCCCTGAATAGCTCAGGGGTGCTGATCCTGGGGACCCAGATCTGAATGGTCACCCAGGCTTTTCCAGAGAGTTTGGATTTTGTTCTGAAGGAGCTGCTTTTGGCTGTGGCTGAGATAGTGGGTCTGTCTTTGGCAAAGTGGTGTTGCCTAGTGGGGTCAGACCCCGGCCAGTCAGTGAGGCAGGGGGTGAAGGTGCTGGCAGGAGGGGACCGAACCAGCAGCAGCCGGGCAGGTGCCTCCCCAAGGAGAGCGGGGGGCAGTAATGTCAGCGTGGGGCAGGGGTGCAGGCAGTTTTGGGGGGACTGTGTGGACTCTGGAGGGATGAGTGGCTGTCTGGGTGGTGACTTGGGACCTAGGAGGCAAGGGTGCTGGATGACAGAATGGAAGTGCCAGACAAGAGTTGGAAGGCGCAGGAACCCCTCCGTTGTGTGGCCCTAGTGGCATTGCTGGATCGCCTGTGACTCCTTGCTTCCTTCTGCCTACTCCGCCTGTGTTCCTTCTGTCACTCACTGGTTCAGTCACTCATTTGTAAGCAGTTCTGCAGGGCCAGTCCTAACCTAGCTAACCCCAGATAACTAGAACTTCTGGGGTGCTGTAGCCTTTCTTTTTTTTTTTTTAAAGATTTATTTATTTATGCATACAAGAGCTGGGGTACAGGCCAGAGTCCAGGGAGGTGAGAGGATTCACCAGACAGAGCAGGGAGCAGAACAGGCATTGACTGAAACACACTGCTGAGGGGAGCAGCAGGGGAGGCAGGAGAGGTCTGCTGAGCCATGTGGTCCCCTCCCTGGCCGGCGGCAGGGATTGAACTCGTGCTGCAGTGGCTGTGGTTTGCTTCATAGTGCGTAGCTTAACCCACTGCGCCACCAGGGAGGCCTGCTGTAGCCTTTCAGTGCCTCCGACTCGCTGGTTTCCACCTCTAGCCCCTCTGCTTCCTACTCCCAACCATGACCAGTTGTCCGAAGAAGCTGTGTGTCCCTGGGCAGGAAAAGTCATACCCCCGAGGCTCCCTCCGGACACTGGGTCTCCCAGCCCCTGCGGTGTCCAGCCTGCGCCGTGCCTACTGCCTGCTATGGCCCGGAGCCTCTCCTGTGGCCTGCTGGCCCCCAACTTGCCGGCTCTGTGCCCTAGGCCCCCTTGGACCCGCCCTCCACCCCTTGCCCACCAGAGCAGCCCCCCCTTGACGTCCAGGTCCTTGGGGCTCAGCCTCTGGGCCTCTAGACTTCTCCCCCGGGCATGTGGCATCTGCCGTCTGAGTCTCAGCGCCCCTGCCGGGGGCCTCTTCCCTGCAGGCCCCCTGAGGGGGTCTCAGGGAACTGTTGTGTGGTCCCGGTGCTGGCCCGTGGTGGGGTTCCCCACTTTCATTCCTGCTTCCTTTCCTTCCACAAACATTCTTGAAATGTCCACACTGCCCAGTGCAGCTCTAGGCACTGGAAACACCCTGCTCTCGCGGAATGACAGAACAGGGCTGAGGCCGCCTGTTGGGGCAAAGAGCACAGTCTGGGATGGCAAACCCAAGCTAGACCTTCCGCCTGCCTGGGCTGGCAGGTTTTCACACTTGTTAGACCTGTTTCCTCACCTGCTAGATCATGATTTCTGCCTCTGGGGGTGCCAAAGATGCAGGCAGTGGTCTGTGTGTAGGGAACTCCTCCCCTCGCCCCCCAGAGCCCTGCAGGGGTGGTGGGTTTTCAGGTGGAAACACGGAGCTGGTGGTATGGCCGCGTTGAGTCTGCTCCCACCCAGAACTGTGCCCAAGTGAGTCCTAGTCACAGATACTGGGAAATACCCGTGCCAGGTTGGGGGACCACAGGGTGTGTCAGCCCCGCTTAGCCAAGCACCTGTCTTGAGAGAGTGGGAGAGTCCTTGTCCTGACCCAGAGGAACACCAGGGGCCCATGCTCCTGTTTGGCGGCAGGACCCATGCTGGGTGCTTTTGCCTTAGCTGTCTCGTTCCACCCGCAGGGAGTGGGTGATGCTCTATGTGTTTTGCGGATGAGGAAACCGAGACTCAGACAGGCTCAGGGTCCTCTGGCCCCCAGGGGCTACTCGGGCGTGACCCCCACTGCTTTGCCTTGAGGACCCTCTGAGGTGAAAGCCCGCTGGCTGTCCAACGCTGAGTGGCACACAGGACTTGGTGAGGCAAAGGGCCAGAACCAGGTTATTCTTTCGGCACAGGCTCTCCTCACGCTCCCAGATTACCCGCCCAGGTAACTCCAGCACAGACACTGGCCCTCCTCCCCGGCTGAGTAAAACAGAAACCTTAAGTCATAAAGCCAAGAGTAGAACTCAGGGCGTCAAGTCATTCCTCAGAGGAACAATTTGCTTTATAAATAGAAAGCCAAAGAATGCTGTCTTTGGTCGAGTCTTCTCCCCCTGTGGATCTTAACCTTTCCTTCCACCCCAGCCTATAGGGACAGGCTGGAAAAGGTGACCCAGAGCTTCCGCCTGGGTTCTGGAAAACTGGAGGTGACTGGAGATGGGGATATTTCTGGCATTGGGGGTGGGAGTGAGGAAGGTGGCCTGGGGGCATGGGAGGGGGGACAGAATGAGTCTGCATATCTCAGGCAACAGATATTTTGGTGCTCACCGATTCTGAATTTTTAATGTTGAAAGTGCCTCGGTTAAGCACAAACCCACAGCTTCCTGATCAAAACCACACACATGCATTTGGCAAAGCTGTTTAAAAACTCAAAAAGTACCAACCAACGCTGGCTAGTCTTAAACAGTTAAGAGTCTGCTCTTCAGGATGTGGCCCTGACAACTGGGAGACTCCTCTGGGTGTCACCTTTAGACTGTGGGGTGGGGGTGGGGTCTGACATGAGAGCTAGATTATTTTTAGTTGTTCCTTCCAACATTAGTCTGAATCATATGCATTTATGAACATAAATAAGCTACACCCTCAAACTCCATCTGATATGGGACATTGCAAAGAAAGAAGCATGGTCAAGTCAGATGTCTGTTAGGACATGAATTCCCACTACGAGCTCTGTCCTTCCCCTCCAGTACCTAAGAATGTCACCTTCTTTGGAAATATGTCATCACAGATGTAATTAGGAAAGATGGGGGCACACTGGTGGAGGGTGAGCTGAGCTCCCCACCCTGCAGGACTTGTGTCCTTGTAGGGCGATGGTTACACAAAGCCAGAGACACAGGAGGCCAGAGGATGGTGAAGGCAGAGGCTGGAACAATGCCACTGTGAGCCAAGGAATGCCCGAGATGGCCAACGCACCCAGAAGCCAGGACAAAGCCAGAAGGATCGCCCTGCAAGGAGGTTTTAGAGGGATCTGGCCTTGCTGAGGCCTTGATTGTGGACTTCTGGCCCACAATACATTTCTGGTGCTCTGAGCCACCTTATTGGGGTGTTGTGTTAGGACCACTCCAGGAAATGAACACAATATTGTTTCGTGTCGTCCAGCCCCATACTTGTCCCCTGTGAGGGCAGACTTCTGGTGAATGAGCTGGACTCCCCAGCGTGTCCTTTGTCCCCAGTGCATGCTCCCTTGAAAACGGAAGAGGCTCCTCGGCTCTGGTGATCTTAGACTGTGTGCGTCGTCTTCTTCCCCGGGAGCAGTTTGTCCATGTGGTCTGTCCCGAAGACTCGGTTGAGTTCGAGACTAGCCAAGGACATTAGCAGTCAGTGTAGCTAAACCCCTTTGTGGCTTGAGTGACAAGGGGTGGGGGGCGCTGTAACAGGGAAGGCCACGGCTGAGCTTTGTTATAGAGAATCCAAAGGCTGTTATAGGGAATCCACAGTCTTTACCCAAAGCAGCCCTAACAGCACTGTGATGGTAACTACTAGCTTCCAAGTGGAGCTTAGCACGCTAGACCCTGGTCTGCGCACTGTGTGTTGAATTCTCATAAAAGCCTGAGAGGCATGTGTTACTTCATTTTGTAGTCGAGGAAAGTAAAATAAAATTGAAGCTAAGTAACTTTGAATGCAAACACTACTAAGTAATCTAGAAAGTGACGGACCTGGGATTTGAACCCCAGCCAAATGCTCTTTTCTTCAAATCACAAAGGGTTCCAGTGCCTGCCAGTGTTGTAGAGGACTGAGAGCTGTAAAGCAGGGAGCGGGAGGATAGAGATGGTGCTGTCACCATCATACAGCTTGAGGGGATCACCTTCATGACAAGCTTCCTCTGAGGACAGAAGAACAGATTCAGACAGAGCCCACCTCCCCAGGGGCAGGCCTGAGTCTCTGCTCTCACTGTGCCTGGTCACGTGCTGGTGTAGACCTTACTCATGAGGAGGATCCAAAATGTCGGACTTTGCAGGTAAAGATGGCCGCATGTATTCCTCCTCTGCCTTCAGAAGCCCACTGGCAAAGGCCCCAATGAGGAGAACAGGAGAGGGACCTCAGCAGCACAGTGGGGCTCAGTGATGAGTGGTGATGCCTTCACCAGCCTGAGAAAGTTCAGAAGGTAGAGGAGCATGCAGGCCACAGGCAGGACCCCCAAGGTACAGGGGTGGGCACCAGCCATCTGGTGGTGAGTGAAGCTGATGCTGAAAGTGGGAGGGCTGGCTGAGTTTTTCTCTAAGAAAGATTTAGAGCCCCAGTTTCTCTGCTCATTCTGGATGGCCTCTCCCAGCCTGGTGGGATCCTGAGATTGAGTCTCATGAGTGGGGCTCTCTAGATGCCAACACATTCGAGAGCAAGTGATATAGAACAACACTTCTGTGCTGAATGCTGAGGTGGCCTCCCAGCCTCCTCTAGAAGCCAAGCCTACACCCTCCAGGAGGGGAAATGGAAGCGCCTTCTCCAGGGACTCTGGCCCACTCAAGAGGAAAAACCCATGGTCAATAGCAAGAGAGCCTTGAGGGCCGGCCCAGCTGGCACGCTCTACTGTGACCCCCACAGTTAGTAAGCCCCTCCCGTGGTCTCAGCGGCTCCAGTGAACTCTTAGTCCTCCTGCCTCAGTCACGAATAAATGACCAAGGAGCTTCAGACATCAAGGAAAGTCTCTGCTGTGAACGCTAAGGCCTGTTTAGGGAAGGAATACATTTTCTGTTCACCTTCTTCCTGCCTCCATCACCCAAAAACTATCAGTGATATCCTTAGAGAGATAAGAGACAGTACTGCTGGATGCTTTAAGAGGGGGCATTTAGAGAACAGCAGCAACAAATAAAAAAACCTTGGGAATGAAACATAATCATAGAAAAACTCAGTAAAAGGTAGGAAGATAAAGTTGAAAAAATAGTTTGCAGGAAATAGAACAAGTAGCCAAAGAGAAAGCAGATTAGGCATAGAGAAAAATAAAGAAGCTTGGAGGAAGTACCCAGGAAGTCCAGTATTTGAGGACCATGAGCTCCAAAAAGAGGACAGAGACAGGGCCTCCCTGGTGATGCAATGGGTTAAGCAACGCACTGTGAAGCAAACCACAGCCACTGCAGCACAAGTTCAATCCCTGCCGCTGGCCAGGGAGGGGCCCCACATGGCGCAGCAGACCTCTCCTGCCTCGCCTGCTGCTCCCCTCAGCAGTGTGTTTCAGTCAGTCTGCCTGTTCTGCTCCCCACTCTTTCTCTGGTGACTCCTCTCACCTCCCTGGACTCTGGCCTGTACCGCAGCTCTTGTATGTATAAATAAATAAAAAGAAAGAAAGAGGACAGAGACAGTGGAAGTGAGGAAGTCACCAATGATATAATGAAAGACCATTTCCCGGAGCTGAAGGCTGTGAGTGTCTGAATAGAAAGGGCCTGTTAGTTGCCTCCTGTAGTAGATGAAAACAGACCAACCAGGGCCCAGTATGCGTGATGAGATGTTAGAAGCCTGTGTGGTAAGAGAAGCTCTTAAACGGTTCAGGGTAAGGGGGTGGATTATACAAGTGATATGAAGGGGATCCTGGCTGAGAGTGACTCTAGACTTTTCCAATGCCAGAACACAAGTACCGCCTTCAAAATTCTGCAGGAGAGTTCTTTACAACCCAAGTACTTAGGTCTCTGAGCTGAAAGTTCCAGCACTGATCACTGCAGAACACAATGAAGAAAGTCTTTAAAGTGGAAGCTAGAGATCAAAACAAATGCACAGAAGAAAGCCACGTGGAGGGCCGCCCTGGCGGTGCAAGGGGTTAAGCACCACACAATGAAGCTATCACAGCCACTGCAGCACGAGTTTGATACTGATCCCAGGCCCGCCAGGGAGGTGACCCACATGGCGCAGCAGACCTCTCCTGCCTTGCCCGCTGCTCCCCTCAGTGGTGTATCTCAGTTTGTCTGCTTGTTCTGCTCCCCACTCTGTCTCTGGTGAATCCTCTCACCACCCCCACACGTCTGGCCTACACCCCGGCTCTTGTATGTGTAAATAAATCTTAAAAAAAGAAAACCATGTGGAGGAGATAGTTGCTGCACAAGGAGGAATTACCTTTCTACCTCTTGGGGGGAGGCTGTGCACTGGCCTGTTCCATCCTTCCTCCGGTAGCCATTGAGAGTAACCAAGAAAGGACGACATGGGGTAGAGGGAGGAGAACCAGAAGAACACGGGAGAGGCAGAGAGATCTCCAGCTGCTGGTGAGGGGTGATCCCAGGGGGCCGTTGGGGGGCCGTTGGGGGTAGAAGGCAAAGTCATATCGAAGCAGCTAGGAAGATTCTGGGGGACACGTCTTTGAGGTTGTTATGGTCTGAAGGATTGTGTTGCCCCAAACTCATATGTTACAACCCTAACCCCAGGAGGTGGAGCCTGGCAGGTCTTTATGCTTAGAGAAGGACTTGAGGGTGGAGTTTCCATAATGGGATTAGTGACCTTAGAGAAAGAGGCACTAAAGCTTCCTCTCTGCTGGTGAAGATGGGAAGGTGGGTGGGTGTCTGTCTCTCAGTCGGGAGAAGAGCCCTCACCAAGAATGGAGTCTGGTGCAATCTAGCACCTTGATTTTGGGCTTTTCAGCCTCCAGAACTGCGAAAAGTAAGTGTCTGTATTTTCAGTCCCTAGTCTTCGGTTTATTGTTACAGCAGCCTGACCGGCTGAAAGAAAGGTGAAAGAGAATTCCTGATTCTGTCTCACCATGGTAGAGGAATTTGGGAGTTAGAATAACGATATACACACAAGTCCAAGCAAAGCAAAGAGAAGCCCACGATGAGCTGCTTACAGGGAGGCGAGAGCTTGTGCAGACTAGAGATCGTGACGCCGCTCACCTCGCCTTACTGCGCTCCAGTTTACCGCCTTTCGCAGCCACTGTGCTTTTTACCCACTGAAGGTTTGTGGCAACAAGATGATGAGTCGCTGGTGGCTCTGACAATGGTTAGCATTCTTAACAATAGCTTATATCAAGGGATGTAGATTGTTTCTGACATGATGCTACTGCACGCTCAGTAGACTACAGGATAGTGTCCACTTCTCAATGCACTGGGAAGCCAAAAATATGTGTGACTCGCTTTACTGTTTATCTGTAACCGGACACGCAACATTTGGGAGGGGTGCCTGCTTTTCTGGGAGGGGCATTAAGTTGGCATAAGACCCTAGCACCGGGCCTCCCGGGTGGCGCAAGGGGTTAAGCACAGCACTATGAAGCTATCTGCAGCCTCTGCAGCGCGAGTTCGATCCCCGGCCAGGGAGGTGACCCACATGGCGCAGCAGACCCCTCCTGCTCCCCTCAGCAGTGTATTTCAGTAGATCTGCCTGTTCTGCTCCCCACTCTGTCTCTGGTGACTTCTCTAACCCCCAGCACCTCTGGCCAGCACCCCAGTTCCTGTATGCATACATAAATAAATCTTTAAAAAAACAAGGCTCTAACACCAATTGATCCATCTCACCCAAACTATGATAGCAACAGGGCAGGAATTGTGTGAGTGCTCAGTGTGGGAGGGGCATGTGAAGATTAAATCATCACTACAGCGGGAAGTTAACAAGTGACATTTTAAACAGAAAAGCCAAGAGGTATTGCCATACATATGACATCTAGAGGTTTGGAGGTAAGTACCTAAAGAATTAGCTAAAAGAGTTGAGGATGATTAATTGTGGAAGTGGCAATGTTATTTGCCTGTTTGTTAGATTTGTGCTTTTCACATCCTTGATGAAGGGCCAGGTTTCTTCCCCAATCTTCTGTGATTAAATTGCTGCATAAGTTTCTAGATACTTCCGTTTTAGTACTTGGCTCACCATGCATGAGTAACTGTACGGATGAGTTCAGTATCTACAGAGGCACCACATTCATCAAGGGCCATTCATAATTTTGGTTTTAAAAGAGGACTTGAGGGTCAGGATAGGTTTCCTGAAAAGGATGGGAGGTGTGGGGTGGGTTGGATTTCAAGAGGTCGTAGTAGGGGAGAAACAATTTTGGAGCAGACACCCAGTGACTCAGCTGTGAGATGGACTGGGTTATTTCAAGGAGCCCATCTGACCGAAACTGGGATCAGATGGACAAGCGACAGAAGATTGAAGATCGGAAAGTTGACAGAGTTGAACATGTGTAGTCCTGCAGGGAGAGTGAGGAAGCAGGGGCTCGCACAGGTGTGTTCTGGAAGCAAAGTTCTCAGAGCATGCATTAGAATCACCTGGCTGGCTTGTTCAAACAGATTGCTGAGTCCATCACCACTCTTACTATGAGACTTGGGGCTAGCAGGAGGCTTGGGGGGTGGGGGGAGGCTGGTACTGACCTTTTCTCTTCTCCTTAGACACCACCACGCGTCTCCTGCTGGGCGCCATTGCTGTCCTCCTGTTTGCCATCCTGGTGGTGATGAGCATCTTGGGTGAGCATGGGTTCGTGCATTTATACAATTCAGCTTATTTATGCACAGCTTATCAAAAGCACATTCCACAGGTAAAGAGAGAGGTTCCACAGCCTGTGGGTTAGGCAGGCAGTGCTTCTTGAAGAGATGATTTTGGGACAAGGGGTTTCCAGATCACTCTTATTCATTCAACAAACATTATTGAGTCCTGTGCTAAGTACTACAGGCTTAAAAAAAAAAAAAGGCCTGGATCATTTCCCCTGTCTAGTTGTGGGGTTACCCAGAGGGGACGCTTGCATGCTAAGTTTTGAAGAATGGACAGAAGTTTCCTAGAGACCAGGAGGAAGAGGGACTTCCACTCCGAGGGGACAAGATCGGAGAAACATCTAGTCGCCTGTGGGACTGAAAGAGTGGAAGGAATAAAAGGAGAGGAAACTATAACTAAGCAGGCAAGACTAGATGACCAGGGATTTCCACTGCTTCTAATGGGTTCAAGTCAAAGTTTGCTCCTGGGTTCAGCAGGGTTTCCAAAATGATTTCATTGCCTCTGTCTCTGATCTTGGAGAAGTGCCATGAGACCAGGGTGGCATGCCGTGGCCAGTGTGCATGCCATGGTCAGTGTCCCAAGTGGACCTTCAGCTCATTGAGCAGATATACCTGGGGCTGATTAATTAATAGGTGTTGGCGTGGTGTAGGTCAGTCTGGGGCTACAGTGCCACTGACCTGCTCTTGGCTTGTCATGGGCTACAGTGCCTGAAGTCAACCATTTGCCTAAAAATCAACAAAAGCATGCCTAGGGGAGTTGTACAAATGCTTAAGGACAAAGCAGGTCACCCTGGTGGCCTAGGGGTTAAGTCTCAGCACTCGCCAGCACTCAGAACTCACTGCGGCCTGAGTTCGATCCCTGGCCAGGGAGCTGACCCACATGGCACAGAGCCCTCTGCGGCCTTCTGCAGTGTACCTCAGTCAGTCTGCCTGTTCTGCTCCCCACTCTGTCTCTGGTGAATCCTCTCAACCCCCACACCTCTGGCCAGTACCCCAGTTCTTGTATGCATAAATAAATAAATCTTTAGAAAAGGACAAAGCAAAACCAAGATTAAAATGTCAAATGAGGGCCCTCCCTGGTGGCACAGTGGGTTAAGCAACACACTATGAAGGAAACAGCAGCCACTGCAGCAAGAGTTCGATCCCTGCTGCCGGTCAGGGAGGGGACCCACATGGCGCGGCAGACCTCTCCTGCTGTGCCCGCTGCTCCCCTCAGCAGAGTGTTTCAGTCAGTCTGCCTGTTCTGCTCTTTACTCTGTCTGGTGAATCCTCTCACCTCCCTGGACTCTGGCCTGTACCGCAGCTCTTGTATGCATAAATAAATAAATCTTTAAAAAAAAATGTCAAATGAGCCAATCAAACAAAAGCAAAAATATGAACAAGTTGCAAAAAAAAAAAAAAAGTGAAGACCCAAAAAACTTCTACTTCAACCGTAAGAATAGTCTCACGTGTAAGATCCATGTGTCTATTAACCCTCCCTGCAGATAAGTAATTAAGATAGATGCAAGTGTTAACCCTTTGTAAGCAGGCTTTCACTGCACGTTTATATATGATGTTTTCTAAAGAGTGTGTAAAAATACTGCATCCAGACAATGTACAATTGAACAATATTAAAGATAGATTGCATTAGAACACCCACTTCTATGATTACATTTCTGGTTTCTTGTAAGAATTTTACTTTGCTAAGAGCATAAGCAAGAGGTTGGATAGACCTGAAAATCAAAGGAACTCATCCTCAACAGCCTGTCAGAGACTCCATCGAAAATTTATGGAAAGGAAACTAGTAGGTAATAAATTAACTGAGTTTTTTACACACACACACACACACAATCGCAAATGCACCCAAGTGAATGAGATACACGTGGAAGAAATAAATACCAGATCCTGCATTTGGATTTAAAAAGCGATTGACTCATGTTCTGGACTGGGGACACCTGGCTTGGAAATAGGTCACATGAACACAGTTGAGAGAAGGCTGAATTCCTTCTGGCCAGGAGGCCTTTGAGAATCTGACAGCAGCCCTGGCTTCCTGCCCCAGAGAGTGCATGGAAGTCCACCCCAGAGGTCCACACCCACAGAGCCTCTGTCTAAGCAGTGTGCTCCCTGCCACGCCCACGGCAGCCCTGGGACTCTGTGGTCTTGCTGGTGGCGGCGCTCTGACAGGTGGTGGCTCCAGAGTTTCAGTGGTGGTGTGAGCTGGGTGCCGAGCTGGGCAGGGGGCAGAGGGAGGCAAAGCACAGGCCCCGCCAGGGATGCCAAAGGCAGGGTCTGTGTAAGCCTGGATGAGGCGCCCTCTAGTAGGCGCTACAAGGCCCATGGCTCTGCAGGTCCAACGGGCCAGTAGTTCTGAGTCACTGGAGCGCAGGTTGGGGCTGGAAGGTGAACAAGAACTTTCTAACAGTTCAAGTGCGGAACAGGCTGCCCTGCTGGCTAATGAGGGGAGGCCAAGGAGAGCTCGGAGGAGGGAGACAGAGAGAGGGTGACCCAGAAGGAAGAGACAGAGCGGTAGAGAGGCATAGAGAGAAACAGAATGAAAGTGAGGAGAGGGAAAAAGAGAAGGAATGGTGGAAGGGGAGAGAAAATCTTAACCCAGGGGCTAAGCCATTGTCATTTTCCCTGGTGGTGGAGCCCCTGAGCCCCTAGTCACTGGTCACCTCTTAACCTGCCAGGCACTGTGGAACAATATTAAAAAATATTTAATATTGCTCACCTGGGCAGCCACCTGGGCTGTTACTGCAGGCACCGGAGTCCAGACAGGTGGCGGGAGCTTTGGGGAGTAGTGTGGGGGTCCTTGGGGGCGGCCCGGGTGGCTGTTTCGGAGCCCCCTCTCTTCCCGCAGCGTCCAAGGGCTGTATCAAGTGCGAGGCGCCCTGCCCGGAGGACTGGCTGCTCTACGGCCGGAAGTGCTACTTCTTCTCCGAGGAACCCCGAGACTGGAACACCGGCAGGCAGTACTGCCACACCCACGAGGCCGCGCTGGCTGTGATTCAGAGCAAGAAGGAGCTGGTGAGTGCCGAGGGTTCGGGGGGAGCCTTACCGGAGCCCCGCGTCCCAGGATGCTGTGTCTCCCTGGAGGCTTTCTGGCCTCTGCTGTGTGAGCGGCCCACGAGGGGCTCCAGTGCACCACGCTCGTCGGCGCAGGTGGTTTCAGCCCACGGCCGGTTCAGTCCGGTATTGTGAAGGCGGTTGCGAAACGTGTGAACAGCGGCAGCGCCCACTGGTTCTCATCAGACATGCGCGCTCTCTGAACACCCCAGACAGCGAGCACAACCTGTTTTGGATTTTGAGAGCAGTGGCAGGGGAGGGCAGATATCCAAGAGCGCAGATAACCTCTAAGTCACTCCTGTCTGGATGGACGGAATGACACCCCCAGATGCAGCGGGCAGTTGCCGGCAGGCCCTCGCGGTGGCGTGCTGGGCGCCCACCCCGACGCACTGTTCCAGCTTCCTGGTCCGGAGCGCGTGCTCCAGAGTTGTGCCTTGGAGGGAACTGCAGACAATTGCTAGAGGCCAGTGTGATTCAGGGCACTCTGAACCCCGGCTTCTCACTTTCAGAGTGCGGCGAGGTATACCCCTTCTCCACGCATAGACCCCACCCCCTTCTCCTTGCATAGACCCCACCCCCTTCTCCACTCATAGACCGCACCCCCTTCTCCACGCATAGGCCCCACCCCCTTCTCCTTGCATAGACCCCACCCCCTTCTCCTTGCATAGGCCCCACCCCCTTCTCCTTGCATAGACCCCACCCCCTTCTCCTTGCATAGACCCCAC